>JAQIYA010000542.1:0-19276 GCA_034699355.1 Microtritia minima
AACAAGTAAACAATAAAAATGTGTGCCTATTTAATATTTGAGTTGCAGTTTTGATCGGTTCTCCTAAATTCTTGTTGACACCAAAAATTCAAAATCAAAATACTCTGCATAAGTAACGCAAATGTGTGCGCAATATATTTCTTATGCAAATGGAGCTCTCATTTTCCCTACGTTTCTACCAATTTTGTCACTCACTTCGTTTATTATTAATATTTTGCGTGACGATAAACGACTTAAAAAGGGAAGAGCAGAAAAATTGGTGCTATGATTGTTTTTTGATTGCATTTTGTACTCAATTATCACTACATTAGTGTAAATGCATTTTCAGTCAAAGCCATTTTAATGACACGGAATATAAAGGCAACTCAATTTTTAGCACCTAAACATTATATGATTCAGTGATTATATGTATATATATTAAAAAGCTATATTATTATAATTACAATCATGTAATAAGAAAAGAGAAACATAAAAAATTTAAAGTTTAAGAGCCAATTAGTTATGAGACGAAATTTCCGTGTATTTTTCAAAATGGTTTATTTTAATTTTATGTTTATTGAGGTTTAATTCTTATTTTTTTGTTTTGCCAACTTTGAAAATTTCTGAATAAAATAACTTAATAATATTTTTATCATTTGAAAAAAAACGTTTTGTCACGTTTGATAGACTTAATCAATGCACGCATAATTTTATGCAAAACCTTACATAACAAAAGAGCAAAGAAAAATAAAAATAGATAAAATAAATTAATAATTATTCCCGCATTAACATAACGACACGTGTCATTAACTATGAATTTTAAAAATGCTAACGTTTCGGTTAAGTGTTTAAGAGCTAAATTCTTTCAAAACTTACACATTAATTTTCACAAATGAATATATTTTGCTAAATTAATTAAAATATAAAGTTTTCATTCTAATTTACCTCAAGTACGCAGTATTAATTTTTTAAAAATTTTCTCAAAGCCTCAGATCACGAAAATATTTATCTAATTGTCTAGAAGTATCTGTTTATATTAAAAAGTGATTGCCTAAATAAGTTATTGTTTATTATTCAATATAAACATTTGTTTAATCAAAGAGTATTATCAATGAATGGAATGTTAAACAAGTTTTTTTTAATAATAGAGCACAACTTTTTTATTAATATTTTTATAATATTTATAAAGAGTTTGTATTATTCCAAAACTAGTAAATCTATCAATTTTATTATCGATATTAAAGGCGTAAATACTATTATATGCCGCACAGCAAAAGTCTAAATCATAAATTTAGTATAGTTAGCATTTGCGTCGTTAATTGACAATTGAATGACAAAAATGTTAATCATGGCAAACATATTAATGCATTCTTTAATAAGATTTGACAGTAAGAGTCTCAATGATTATGACTATCATTGCCATATTAATCGTAAAATTATTAATCACTATGTCTGATGTGTTTGATAGACTCATAGCATCACTACATCACTATAAACAATATAAATTTAGTTTAAATATAGAGTTGACTAATATTGCTTAAAATAATTTTTGATTACATAAGTATTTAGTTATGTAACATAAAATTTTTGAATTAAATAATTCGCACGAATTAATTATTGTATTCATTATGAAAGTTTTCATTCACTTATTACGTGAAATATTTAAACAAATATTTACCATTAATCTATTAACAAGTTTTGAAAAATATCTATATATACACACAGTTTATTGTACACAGAATCATATACTTAAGAGAATGAAGTGGGAATATAGGGGGTGAGGGGTTTATGGGGTAGTAAACTATTTAAAATACCCGTTTGTTAAAACGGGCTGAAACGCTAGTAAATAAATAAAGAGTTAAGAAAAAGTAAATTACAGTAAAAATCAGGTGACTTTCCGATGAGCGTAATACACATTCCGAGCTTTACCAAAACAGTTTCGCATAAGCAAAACCCTTTCTAACAAAGCATAAGGCATTCTGATGTGGATATAACTTAAAGTATAAACTTAATATTCCAAACATTATTAATATTAGTTCAAATTATGTTCAATTATTTTAAATAACATATATTTATAGTTAAGAATTAAATATAGAAATTTTATTTTTAATGCAATGAAACAGTTTTGCGCGCATCAGTGAGTTTTATTCTTTTCTCGGATTCTGCTTCGGAGGGTTCTGCTTATGGCAACAAATTTTGGTAAAAGTCTGAAAGTTATGAGAAATATCTAAAAGTCAACTAATTTTTAAAACTTATATAAAGTATGATTTTTTAAAATCAGATTTCCAAAAAGTTGTGCTCAATTTTTACAATTTAGAAAGCGTCATATTATTACATTTCTAAAATGTAACTGCAATTGACAATCATGTTTATATGTATTTTAATTGCTAATTTAATAATTATATATTATATAATAATATTAACAAATTATTTTTAAAGTTAAACCTAAAATTAATTCTGGATAATAAGTTAGTGTTAAGGATTAAGCAGTCATTCTATTTTTAAGTTTAGTGCAAATCTTAGTTTTGAAAATGTTTTTCAGCTCTAATTAAGGGTAACATTTATCAAAATGTGCAGAGAATGAACTTTTCTTATCGGTTAATCTGCTGTTATAGAGTTTCAATATATTAAAAAAAAACTCTGCATAGTGTTTATATCTTATTATTTGTTTGATAACAAAGTCTAGACGTTATAAAGTTAAAATAATAAAAATACTGTTATAAAATCAAGCAACGGTAGGACTCATTAGATATAACTGTGTTCATATTAGTCATTTATGTTTATGATATTTATAAAGAGCTTTGACAGTGTTTTTCCGTTTGCTTCCTCTACCACTTGAGATTATATAATTATAAGCTAAATAAATATTAGTGACCAATATTTTTAGTTAAGATCAAAAAACGTATTAAATTTATAATTTTTTTATATCGATTCAATAAATATATATTAATGATTGCCTAATATTTTCTTTCTATTTGTTGTTTGTTTTATTGTCGTTATGGAGCATTGATTTGGAAATAAAGGCAATCATTTCTGCTTTAATGGCAAATGTCTTAATGCATAGATAACAAGACAAAAAAAATATCAAATAATGTTAGAAATTTATTATATTTATTTATGCGATACAAGTATAAACACTCGACAAACGAAACAATAAAACAAAAAGATATCTAGACATAAATCATAGCCAAACAAATAAATCAAAAAAAGGCAACACAAGTTATCGTGTCAAAGCAATTAAATGAAATAATTTTGGTAAATATAGCAATAAAAATTGATTCTAAATTCAGATGCGTTTCATAATAAAACTCTAAACTCATTCAACTTTCTTGCGATTGCGTTGAGCAACACTAACATAATTAAAGGGGAAGAAATTGTAGAGCATTTTCGATACATAGCTCTTGCCTTTGTTGGCCTTAGGTTTCTGTCCGGCGTTTGGGAGCGCCTCAAGACATAACTGCGAATCGGGCTCATAGGGAGTGCTCGCCGGACAAACAGCTGAGAAGAAACCGAAATGAATTTTATCGAAAAATATTTGAAATGATGCCTTGGCTTCAGGTCCGCAGTGGTCGAGAGCCAGGGTGTCGGTGCACCTCTCCTTTCGGATGTGAGCGCAGCACAAAGTTCGATGCCATCTGTGCTCTCCAGGCGTTGCTAAATGTTCAAACGCTAAGAGATAGTTGTTTAGGCACGGTATGGCGGCGTCCACACCGATCACGTTGTCGTGAATGCATTGGCCATGTTTTAGATAAGCTGCGAAAAGAAATTTAAAAGTTTCGTGTTTACTAATTTTTATAAGTTGATGATATTTATTTAAATAACCATTCGAATTAAATGTCAGTATAAAATTATTCTGTTTAATTTATCAAATGCTAATTTTTTAAATCTAAAATAAACAAGTTTAGCATTAATATGATTTGTTAATACGATCTATTAACTCTGTCTGAATAACATGCTCTTCAATATTAAAGTATTCATAATGAGTTCTTTGTTCTTAAATACTTTGCTTTTAATAAAATGTGAAGTGTTAAGTGTTTGTAATTAAGTTTTAAACATATTGAAGACATTTATAGGGAACATTGTTATTCAGTATTTAAAGAATTAAATGATAATGCATTACTCTATAAAGTCACTCAAACTATGCTAATATATTCCTGAGCTACAAAAAGTATCGATATTGAAATTGATAAAATTAATAATTAAAAAGATAACCAGACTATATTGACTGATTAAACAAACATTAAACGCTCACAAGCTTTTAAGGAAAAGTTAAAGCCTGTTTGTAATCCTGAAACCTAACGATAATCACTTTAAAATATAGTACTGTATTTTTATAAATACACAGTCATTTTACTGTATTGTTAAAGAGATAGACTAATAATATTTTTTAAAATTCCTATAACAATACTTTTTCTTAAGTTAAAAAATTAAAAGTAAATTTCAAACATTAATAAAAAAAAGTTTATGAAAAAACATGTAAATAAATGAATAAATTAATAAAATAATAATTTAGATTTAATTATTATGATACTTCTTTAAGATAATGCCTCAGTATATAAAAAGTACTCTGCGTTGAGTGTAATTACTGAGTGGCAAATTATGTAAATAATGTTAACTGATTTTGACTTCGACTAAAGTTAATCTATGGATTTGAAATGTCTGTTTGACATTTTCTCCCATAAGAGGGCCAAAAGGTCAAAATAAAACATATTGATATATAGTGATTTCAAAGACTTTTAAAATGTTAAACATTAGTTTAACTTATAACACTGATATATAGCTTAAGTTTTATTGAAAATTAATTACTAAAATAAAGAATTAACTTAAATATAAAGCCAATATTATCAATATAAGACAGAAAGCGTTAACGAAGTGAGCGTTTACATAATTCACGAACATTCCAACTTAAATTAATTCAGGATGAAAATAAAAAAACGTTAATATCTGCTCATATGTATTGACATTCTTGTTTTATAATTTATTTTATGATTAAAAATAAGGAACACTTGAAATCTATCTTTCAATTAATATGATATAAAACTTTACTGATTAATTTGAATTTAACCTCAATTTCATGTTACTTTCTGTAAAAATGTTTAAATAAATGATTTTGTTTTGAAACTCAAATCGCTATCATTAGGCTTAATATTTTAACTTCAACTAAATGTTAAAATTTTCATAAATCTTTTAAAAATAAGTTTAACGTTTTATATTTTATGAAACGAAACTTATTATTATTACATATAATTAAAACTTTATAATATTCATACTTAGTTATTAAAATAACAATAGTTCAAAAAATACTAAAATAACGATAAAATAGCTTAAAATCTTTATTGTTTTATCAATAAAACTTAAGCTAAGTTTAGGTTCGTTAGCTTAATATCTTGATTGTTATTAACCCATTGATACAATGATCTTAAAAATGCTATAACTTTTTATTTGAAACCATAAAATTATTAGCATTTTATCTAAACACAGAAAATAAAAATTTTGTTGACATGTTAAGTCAAAATATTTGTGCGTAACAACAGGTAGCAATGACTTGAGATAAGGATACTTAAGATAAGAGGTAGTTTTACTTTGCCTTTGAGGTCCATCATTGCAAATAAACTCTCGAAATTGAATCTGTAAGTCATTAGTGACCAAATCAAACAATTCGCGATGAATTGGTGAACCGCAACGATTAAAATGATCATAAATGCAGTCCACAGTCGTGTTAAAAGCTCTGTATTATGTGTTAAAATTTTTTTGAATAAAAGTATCTCAAACTGTATAATTTTCTTTTGGTAATTAAAATTCGTAATAAAACTAAAAATTTAAAATGCAATTAAAATAATGATTGCGTTTTATACTATACTCTATACTAAAGTATAATCTAATTATAGTATCTTTAATTAGGATTTTTAAAATTTTGCAAACATAGCTTTATAGTTTGCTTACACGCAAAACTGGTCCAATCCTACGGCGGTTGTGGCTAATTTGGTGGCGTCCGGTCTTTTGCCGATAGCGAAAAAGTGCTTAAAACAATTATCAATTCCCCTATTATGACAGCGAATTTTTTTTGCTTGAATACATTTAATGCGATAATAAATTAGGAGCAGAATGCAAATTGCTGTTTGTATACAAATAATATGCAATATAATATGTTAGATATTTATAAGAACACGTCAAACAAGAAATAAATGAGATCAGAATAGCTATTAAAGTTTAGTGAGAAGAACAAAAAATAAAAGGAAAAATTATCGAACAAATTGGTCAGAAAGTTAGCCAACACTGACACTAACCCCATAAAAATGCTGTCTTCATGGTTTGAGATCAGTCTGCAATGAAGTTGGTGTCGAAATGATTGTCAAATTGGCGTTAATCGTATCTCATCATACTTATAGTAGACTGGTGTTGATCTTTGGATGTGGTCTTTGGATCGAATGCAGTTTTCCTTATGCCTAAACACATAGAAAATGATAATCAACTATTTAATTCACTACTTAACCAAACTTATTATATATAAATACAATGCTGCAGTAAAAAATGTCAAGGATTTAAAATAAAAATTTCCCTTAAAATATTAAGATATCTCATTCACACGCTCTAAAATGACACGAATATCTTTTAATTTTCTTAAAGCAACTCTTATCGTTGTCATTACTACCAATTATTAAATGCGTTAATACAAATGCCAGTCTAATAAAGCTGTGTAATGTAAGCCTTAGCCTAAACACAGATCGCAAAAGAATAAGTTTTCTGCTGAAGTAAATGGAGAGATAATTGCGTTTTTATTTTATTATTCAAAGTAGTCTCAAAACATATATTCGATGGGTTTGGGGAAAATTTTGTTCAATATTCTGGCGATTATTTTACAAATAATTTTGTTTGCTTAAGTCAAAAAGTTTGATACCTTTATATTAAGACAAATAATTGTTAAAGTATTTTTATTTAAAAATAGACCATTTGTGTGAATTCAAATCTAAAAATATTTAGATTTATCACTCAATCAATTATATCAGTCATAAATATGAAGAGTGTTAAATATGTGGTTTTTGCGATTATTTTGTTTTTGTTAATATTAGCACATATTAATTATGCTCAAGAAAGTGACAGTGAAGACGATGCTGACACTGGCAGTGATGACGACGAGACAAGTGATGGAGAAGTTGATGACAGTGACTCTGACAGTGATTCTGGTTTGAACAGTGAAACAGTCACGACTACATCTACTGAAAAACCGAAAATTACAGAATCGACACCAACTCTGTCAACCATATCTCTCTCTACAACAACTGTCAAACCAAAATTTTTATCAAAACTACCAGAAATAACAAATAGAAGTATTGGCGAGAAAATAGAGAGAACAACAACTAATTTGTCAAAAGTAGATAAAAAAGATGTTAACGATAACAAAGAGATATTAAAAAGTGCAATAACAACATCGACACCAATCTCTATAGCGATTAAACCGCCGAACATAACAGACAAACACATTCTCGATGAAGAAGATTACGACGAAAGTGATTACAAGAATGAGAAGAAAGAGAAAGAAAACAAAAGCGAAGAGAGAGATCCAAATGATAATTCTGAAGACTCTGACGATGACTACGATAACGAAGACAACGATAACGACTATTTTGAAGAGTTAACTCGCGATGAATTGGTTCGCAATTTGCTTCAAAGCTATACAGCAGCCACTAATGGGAGCGTAAACAAAAACGCATCAATCAATGAACGATGGATTAGTTTATTAACAGCGTTTGATAACGAGATTCAATCATTAGTGCGCGCCATCACTCCGCTGGCAATGGATGTCTTCTACGAATTGAATTTGTCTCCTCATTGTGTCAATTCTATGCTCAGGTTTGCCACTGGTCTTCAGCAGCAGCAGGAGTGGGCTTTTAGTCGTATGTATCTTAATTTAGATCTCAATCTCTTTAATAGCATATAACGATCGCAGAATACGTCAGCTTTTATCCTAATTTTTTAATTAAAATTATATGGACTTGAAAATAGTGCCATTATTTATCGTCAATAGACCTAAAATAATCGAAATTTTTGTTTTCATGAATACTCTTTACTAACATTATTCTCTATTATTCTATTAAAATTATGGATATTAATCAAGTTATACACAGTTTCGTGTTTCAAAACAAGTTTGATAATAAGGAAGACCATGAAAATGATCTAATTTTTTGTTTAGTTTTAATACTATTATAATGGCCTATTTTTTGTAATTATCACAATAAAACGAGCATCATTTAGATCATACACTAGGAGTACATTTTTTTCGATTATCTAGCGATACAATTGTTTTATTGATATCGACAAATAACATAGAAATAATAGAAATGATTCGTAAAAATAGGTCACATTCAATCAAACAAACATTTTCAGATATTCCTAAGATTAACGATTCCTAACATTCATAGAGTTAACTGTAAGTGCAATTACAATCAATAAATAATTTTACAATTATTCTGTTTCCGGCACTATATTCTGTTATTACTAACAACACTATGAAAGCATTCATTCTGTACAGTCATGTTGCGTAAAATTATGATTGAAAATCAATTTCGCAACGAAATGGAAAAAATACCCAAAATTGAATATTTATTTGAATGAAAATGTTTTTGATTGATTTATACGAACTGTATTTATATTTGATATATTTAATAATTATGAATAGTTATCTTTTATTACTGTGTAACAACATTTTATTCTATTTGATTCTTTATTGTGATTCTGTTGGAAATTTATGAACCGATCCCTGACCACCGAATATCTAATGAGTCCGAAAATTCGATCCCGAAAATCAAAGCACACGATTTGTGTTGTGATTGTCGCTTAAATTATAAGCATAGTTTTCTTAATTCAGGAATAAACGAATTTTTGTTTTGCACGATAATTTCAGGAATCAATATCTATTTAACTAGTCATGTATAAATATGTCTATTAACAAATTTTAATGTTCCCAAAATTGTGACTATTTAAAAACTTTTTCAAATTGCATGTTTTTCAAAATTTACCGATTTTGAGTGACTTATTTTAAGTTTTTACTAAAATTTTGTAATGAAACAAAAGTTATAAGTTATAACTTTTGTGTAGAGTGAAGAACGACTTTTCTTTTAGTGAGTGTGAGGGACTTTGCAATACATAAGTTTGAAATTCTATATAAATTTTATATTTGGCACGTTTATCAATCGTTAAAACTTGAATATATGTGTTATATTATTGTAAAATCAATAACAGTAAATTGTTAATTTATTTTAACCAGAAATTATGTTCAAACATATTTGAACATTAGTAACAAAAACTCTTTCGTATTCAATCTTTGTTTTATCTATCCTTATTAAGCAAATGTATAATTATATTATATTATAAATATTATATTAAAGATTTAAACTATCGTACCCTTGGTTTTTAAAATAAAAACAAAAGCTTTTCTAATTTGAGTGTTCATAATATTGTATGTAATTTTGTTAACTCTTTTGCACGTAACACGTGTTTACTTCTTATTTAACATTTAAAAATTTATTTGAATTTTAAATATACTTATATTCGCACACGTTATGTATTAAAAAACTGAGAATAATTAATTAAAACATGGTTTTTGAGTTTATATTTCTTAAGTTAAAAAAATTATGGCCACACGAAACAACTAAAATACTGTAATTTGCATTAATAACTTATAAATTAAAACAAGATTTTTTAAAATGAAAATTTTTTATCTTTAACTTAACTGATTTTGACAAGATTTTGGCGTTAAAGAGTTCAAAATTATCTCGCGATCAGTTAAACTGGCTTTAAAGTTAAATTGATTAAATTGATTAAGTTTGAAAATACCCAACAATATTTCAATGCGAGTTTTATTTATTTTTTAAAATTATTTCTAGTCGTAACGCATTGATCTTATGGTTATATTTAATTGACAAAAAATGTTTAAAAAAGAAAAATAATTACAAATAATATTATTTCTGTAAAGTTATGGACTCTAATGGTCATCTTCCGATCGGACTCTTCAGCGGAACACTCTCTTCATTAGGCGCATATGATCAGTGTATGGAAACTCTAGTTGTCAACGATGATAATACGGAGGCATTTCGTGGTCAGTACTGTCTTCTTCAGTTACGGCCTCCGCTTCCGTCAATCAGCGGAAGACTTTCATACCGAAAGCCTTACATTAGTCTAAATGGCAGTAAGTTTGAAGGTTCGTGGTTGGATCGCAAGATTGCGGGCCGCTATGCCGTCGGCTTCTACTCTGTCAGCATTTACAATGCCTTATGCGTGCCTTCGAGCTGTTCGCCACAAGAGCTAAACACTGTTCTCGACAGATGTAATTCAATTGTTTTCACTAATCATTACAATTCATTACTTAATTATTGAATAATTATTTTAACATATTTTCAAATGAAAACAATTATCGCGTGTTAACTCATTTAAACTTCATTTCAGATGTTGGTGACTATTTTGATGTTGGCGTCGAGTATTGTCACCACAAAATTGATGGATTCAGTTTGAATTATTCTCAGATTATTGCTCTGTGAGTGATTTGCTACTAAAATAGCAGCAAATATTGAGTAGTCTCGGTGCTGCTTATACTTTCAAAATCTTTCATTTGTTTAGATGTTTTTAAAAAAATGCTAAATTAACATATATTTAAGTTTAAAATAAGTAAATTTTAATTTTATGGCATTAATTTTAATGTAAAATTTTCAAGTTTACTGCATATTTAGTTACTAACACTCGAACTTCAAATTATGCTAATGCTATCGCTATTATATAATGAATTTTGAAGAAAACAAAGTATTTTACCTTAAAAAAGTTAATGAGTAATTTTATTATTTTTGAAAAATTTATAATTAAAAATAAATTCAATTATTCTATACTGAATGAGTACATAATAAATAGTCTCTAATGTAATCTGGAAGTCTAAGACTTGAAATCATTAATTATAAGCTTCGCTCAATGACTCTAATGCTATGGTTAGCGATGAGCTTTTTTTTCTTTAAAAAAACTTTTCTTTTTTGTTATTATTATAACTAATCGATGGAATGAAAATGAAAACTAATAGCATCCTGTTTTTTCTGCAGGACTATAGTATTAGTTTCATCGGCGCTCGCAATCATCGCATCTTTTATTGAGTTGTGTTGTCCAAACTATATAAACGCTCATTTATTTGGTCGTATCGTTGGCTGCTTTTCTATTATTTCTAATGCACGCAAACTATTTCACGTGGACAGCCATAAATCAAATAGCGATTTGCAGTTCGCCCATGGATTCAGAGTATTGACGATGATTTGGATCATTTTGATTCACACGTTTACTGTCGGAACCCTTTTTGTGCCTATGCTTGTGTGTGAGTGAACGACTAAATTCGTAATAAATATTTTTTTAAATTAAATTTCAAAACAAAACCTTAACAATAGCAGACCTCAAGCTATCACTTCAATTAACTTGTTTACCGAACTTGAAGTATTTTTTATTAACCAAATAGAAGTTTTAATAAATAATAAGATTATATTCAATGTTTAATTTTTCAAAAAATGTACATTTTCTTTGAGCTCACAAAAAGTTGATTAAATTTTTAATGTCTTTTGATGTTAAATATTTAATTAACCGTTAAGAAGTTGCGATTAAAAAGTAATTAAAGTTCTCATTATATCACTCATATTATAAATTACATATTTCAACAATGGCTTTGTCAGCATTTTTATAGGTTTTAATTACAGTTTTAAAAAATTTAAGCCACAATAATGACGTTATCTAATTAACATAATCATGTTTATGTTATCTTTTTTGCTTAAGAGCTACCTTTTATTATATAATTTTTTTTCAGTAAAATAGAATAAATTTGATAGCTTATTGTCAGCGTTGGGATAGCAGTAGTGAGCAATAATCAATTATTTGCTCGCGGGTTAACGGCTATAAATCATATACCAATAGGAACTAAATACATAAGTTATTATTCAATTAATTTGGCACGAAAAATAAAATTGTTTTACACACACAATATTATAACTTACAAAACAATGGGCTCATTATTTTAAACCCATTTCTCGCTATTTTTCTTCATTTCTTTCCTGAATCTTAGTTAATAAATTTAATTTTTGTTTTGTTTTTTGAATTGCCTATGCTTTGCTAATTATAGATCGCTTCGAGGAAGAGGCCCGAAAGTTCGGCAAACAATTATCGACCCAATTTATTTTTAATGGCTATATATCGGTCAGCAATTTTTTCTTTCTCAGCGGTCTCGTGATCGCGTACATAACGCTGCCACTGATGGCCAGACATCGCGGCCCGTCGTTCATCAAATATGTATCAATACGTTGGCTCAGATTCATTCCACCACTTATAGGCACCATTTGTTTTCACTTGTTATGGCCTCTCTTCGGTTCGGGACCTGTTTTCGAGAAAATATCGGACGAGTTAACAAAACCATGTTTGAAAAATTGGTGGACAAACATATTGCTCGTCAATAATTGGCTATTACTGCCAGATATGGTAAGTCATTAGCCAAAGCAAAGTTTGACACGCGAGGCACCCATTAATGAGAACTTAAAATAAAGGCTTATTTGTGTTTACATGAATTAATGATGAATTGGTTTAGTGTATGGTTCATACATGGTTTCTGAGCGCCGACTTTCAACTGCACATTATATCGTATTTGATATTATACACGCTTAGCCGCAAACAAGGTGTGGGATTAGCGCTAATAGCGATCATGATTGGCACCGGTGTGGCACTGCCGGCATACTTGGTGTACAGCACTGACGCGCCGCCGATTCCCATGCCGTTCAACGAGCCTAAGTTGGATCAGTTCTATCACGACCTCAGCGTTCAATACCATCCAACGTATAATCATCTCTCAACTTATTTTGTGGGCATTCTTGTCGGCTTTTTCCTCACCAAACGCAAGACTGGTCCGCAATTGACGACATTATCGTTACCGCTGCAACTCGTGTGCTGGTCTTTACTGCCAATTGTATCGCTAATTGCAGTGTTTGCCACTTATTTATGGACAGGTCTGGATCTCGATTATGGCAGACTCACGGCAGCCGCTTATTCCGGTTTTCATAGACTCGCTTACATACTATTTTTCGCATGGATTGCCATATACTGCGCCACAACTAAAAGTGGTAAAATATTATTTCACAACTTAGTACCAATTTTAGACTTTTGCACAAATCATAGTTAACAGTTAAAGTTTACCTACACATTCACACCTCGTATATATTAACAGTTAGTTTACTTAAGGGTGTTCTAAAAGTTTTAATTTATAGTTAATAAAACTAAACAAAAACATATGCAGTTCTGTATTAGACATTAAAAATTTTAAGAAATGTCATCTCATCTCAGAAATTTTTACCATACCATACCATACCATCCCATCCCTTACAGTCCCATTTTGTAATTTTTATATACACTTATTATACACGTATTTTGCCATTTAAATAATGTATTAGTAAATTTATTTTAATCTTTTGTTGATTTAATTGTAATTTAAGTTACATTTAACACATTTAATTTTACATAATATTTTATGAATTTAATATAAAAAATTTATAAGCACTAGTTTTTTTAAGTTGTTTATTTCTTTTATCCCAATTGATAATTTATTTTATTTGACTTAATTAAAAATCAATCATTTAAAAGATCATCTTTTTTCAACTAAGCTCAAGGTTTCTGTCCATAGTTTAAACCCATTTATCATTAAATATCAACCGTAAAGTAATTTCATTTTTGTTTTATGACATTTTCTTAGACACAAATCAAAAATTTATTAGAAAACTTTGAAAACCTAATATTTCATATTTTTATAGTATTTTTTTTAAAAAGAATGTCAAGTAAATCATGAAAGCTTTGACATGAAATAGTTTTTTTCCACAAAATTAAAGTGTTTTTATTTTATAACTAAATACACTATAATTATTAATTATTTATTTTAATTATAAATACTTATAAATTTAATTTTCTAAAATTAATATTATACATAACATTTGAAAAATAATTTTGAGCGTTACCATAAAAATATATAGAAAAGTTATATATTTGAGTACGTGATGAACACAAGAGATCGAAATCCAAGAAATCCAAGCGATTCAAACAAATGGACATCTGATGAAATTTATTGATGAAACAAGTTATTAATGATATATGATTTTGTTCTCTCATTGACTGCATTTGATTGATTATGCACTTCTGTTCATTTTAATAGGATTCGTATCTCGATTATTATCGGCGCCATTCTTCATACCCTTAAGTCGTCTGTCATATTCAGTCTATTTGGTGCACATTTTGGTTGTTTGGTATTTCGTTCTGCAAACGCGTCATCTCATCAGATTTAGTTACGCCAACTTCGTAAGTATAGCCGAAACCAAACATTAGTCGCATCCAAACTAATTTGAATTGTCTGTAAGCTGTACGCGACAGGCGGTGTCACTCTCTTCTCATTATTTTTAGCGCTTTTATTATATTTATTGTTCGAATCGGTTTGGACTAATATCGTGAACTTGGCGTTCAAATCCAAACAACAGCTGAACACAATTGACAGCAACAATAATAAAGATCTGAGGCGCGAGCAATCCATGAGCCAGAATGTGACCGACTTAAGCGTTAACAGACACTTCTTGAACGCTGCGTTCGTACCAGAAAGAGGTGATAAATGGTTCGCCAGAAATGAAAGTAACGCTAAGTTTAACGAAGGTATCACTTCATCAGCGATTAGCGCTAATATTTATGTTGAAGTTGGAGAGCCTGTCGGCCATAAACACCAATGTTTGCCTGATTGCTATCAATGCACTAAAAATACTCATCTTTAAATAAATTACAACACAAAACTATTGTTTTTAGATGTTTTAAAGTTTTAATTTAATTCTATTTTGGATTATACTATATTTTTAAAATGAATTATATTTATTATAAATACAAAGCCATAAATTTTTTATAATGAAATTTTGTGAATGGATTAAATAAAATTTTAAAAAAGGTACCAAAATTTATTTTAAATAATATTAATAGTCAACACAGTTTTTAGTATCCTATATAATTTATAATAAACTTTTACAAATTTTATAATTAAAAAGATTTTATTTTTAATTTAATGTAATAATACAGATAAATGTATTATCATATCAGTGTATTCAAGTTACGCTTAGATTTCTAAAACTTGAAAATCAGTTACAGGATATTATAAATATTATTATAAAATATTTTGAATGTATTTAATAAAACAAAAATAAATTGTTATAAAATATATTCATATGAATGTTAAGAATAGTTAAGAATGTTGATCTTGTTTATACATGTTGAGCCTAAGCTCAAAATGAATTTATTTTAAGTTTAAGAATCAATAAACTTGAAAAAGATTCTGAGCTCAGACTCATCTAAACATTGACAGCGTTTTAGTTATTTATTTCTAATTTAATTAATTTATTATTTTAGTCGAATTAATTATCATTAAGTGAATAAAACTATAAAACATTTGACTCTAAACTGTTAAACTTTAAAAGTTTAGACTAAGGTTTGCAGAATTTGAACCTATCGTGAATGAATTTAAACTTAATTTAATAAAGTTTAATAAGAAAACATATATTTATACTATATTTTTCAGGTAAAACAAATTTTGCAAATCTCAAAGTACTATCATGTATACAGATCTGTATTTGTTGAAAACTTTCATTTTATAAATGCTAATGTGAAATATGTGTAGTACAGTCAAACACAAATGTGTTACTGCAGTGAAAGTTTGGCTTTGAATAGAGGCGTCAATTTATTGACATTTCTGGCCAAACAGGAAGCATATTATATGTGATAAAGTAAATCAAATAATATTCGCATTAAGAAAAAAGCTATCCATGGCTTGGATATGTATTCTGTTGACATTTACTGTGAATTAATCATTTGTTTTTGATATAATATTGATAGAAACATCAAGTTTCGGCCAGCTATGAAACCTTTTACAACGAATGTACTAATGTATAGGCTAATTCTATAAACTCAAAATTTATATAGTTTTGTAATTCAAAAAATCAGAAATTATTAATTTATATTCAACAGAATAAATACTATTTAAAAAAATTGACGGTCTAATGGAATTACTAACTGAAATCAAGAGTCCTTAAAGCTTAAGTATAAGCAAAGTAGAGGCTACTGTATGAATATCAGTAATGACTGTATAGAGTATTGGAATACTAAGTTTTGATAGCATTAGTTGTCCGTTGAACGTCAACACCAGTTGTTTGCCATACAGTTAGTGATGGATTATTAATGGGAGGATATTGACTATCCATTATAAAAGTTTCGCCAACAGAAAGTAAATATGTAAGAATTATGACACAGATATCAATAAGAAAAACAATAGCATAACTTTTAATTACAATATTGAAGTGAAAATGTTAGCACAGTATTGTACTGAAAATATTTAGTTCATAAAAAATAGCACAATGCACTGTTAATAACGCACTTTATCTATGTTTTATCTAATATTTTTGAAAGATTTATATTGATTAAAATGCTTTTATTCAAAAGCATTTTCAAGCCTGAATAAGGCTGAAAATTGCAAACCATTTCGCCGCACATTCACTTCAAATTTTACTCAATATAGCAAACTAAGTAAAACTTATTTACTATATTATAGTTAATAGATTTCTTAATTTTGATTTATTATATTGAATATTGTAAATGGCTTTAAATTATAAATTCAAATTAAATTTATTAATATATCAACTCTTCAGTTGTCAACGCGGAACTATTAAGTCATTTTGAAACATTCAAACTTTCTTAATGAAATTTTCATGGATTAGATCTTTGTTTGGTAACCTCTTTTCCAACTATAACTATGGATGATTTTCAACATTACTCAACTAATTACTGCATTGCGTGACCAGCTATCAACTAATAATTCATAATTAAGTCCACAAAATCAAAATAAAAAAATTAATTAAAAATATTAGAGAAGAATGGAAAATATTTCTAATAAATAATTTGAGTGGTTTTTAAGAATAGTGTAAATGATTAAATAGCAGACAAAACTGAATAAATTTAGTGCCACATCAACCCTATTATTAAAACTTGTAAATTGACATTAGATTATAGTTTAGCATAAACTGATTGATCGGATTCTGTGCGACGATCTGCTCTAATATACACTTGCATGAGCAGCACGTTTGCCATACTATTAAAACAATTAAAATTGAACGCAAAGCTCAAATTTACAAATGCGAACAAAACTATACGTTTGAATATCAATAATAATTGCAAATATTGATTGATTGAGTTATAATTATTTTTCTGCTAAAATTATGTCACGCATGGCCGGCGAGACATGTTTCGAGACCATCAATACTAGCAATGAATGTAAGTTAATAAACAATCATTTATTAACGTTAATTTGTTTTTAATGTGCTATTATTGTTCAGTAATTACTAGTATAATATGTATAGTTTTTGCTACTCATTTAAATGATCTTTTAATAAAATAACAAAATAGGAGTTACTTATGATTGCAGATCGACTCTCATTTTTGCAAATACCATAAATTATATATACGCTTAAATGCAAAATTATCTGCATTTCTGTAAAATGTAAATTACTTGAGGGGGTATTAATTATAGAGAAAAGGTTATTCTATGCATTTAGAAACTCATGGATTAATATTAAGGTGAGGTTTATATATAATGGCCAAAAGCTTACAATTCAATAAAACGAAAAGTATAAAAGTTATTTTAATGAAAATTTATACAAAACAAGAAAATTATGTGATAAATCAATTTCTATCTTTAAATGGAGCGAATACGCCATTATCACCAATTGAGCGAAGTTTACTCTTCATTCCACTCATAAGAGAGTGCGCATACTTCTTAGCGACCATTTTACTGATATTTATCCAGATTTTTCTAAATTCTTTGATATTTTTAGGTTTATCTTTAAAACGTAGTGAATCCTTAACTAAACTTTTGTCTTTAAAATTGAAATGTTTCTGTCCTTTTATGTCATTTGGATCTAAAGGTATAGTAAGTTTCGTCATCGATGAGCAGAATTTTATGAGCAGATTTTCGATAAACTTTTCGACTGCAAGTTTTAGCTCTTTTAACTTGACTTTCTGTATATTTAGGACACTCTACACATTTATTAGTCCTTGTTTCTCACTTTTATATTATGAACCGTACTCTTTGATATCTTTAAATTGATGGCAATTTCTTTCTCCGAAAGATTTGTCGTTAACAGTCTTTGTTTAACTCTTTGACTTAATTGTTTTGTGGCAACACTTCTCTTTCGACCAGTTTTTTGCTTAAATTCTGAAGTACCGGATCTGATATAACGTAAAATTATACCATTTAATGTCCTAAGCTTTTCTCCTTCTTCGATAAAAATGATCAATTGTTCTCCTTTTACCATATTTGATATAATACTGCACATCTCGATTTGCAACTAATTGTCTTTCAATTAATCTCATTTTAAGACACAAGTTTTAAATTCAAAAACAACTCAATAATTAATTTATAGACAATCTTAGCTTCAAATCGAATGCATATTCAACTACGACAATGGTATTGTTAGCGCGCTATAGCCTCACGAACTTTTGGCTACAATATAAAAACCTCACCTTATTTTATGAGAATATGTAAAAAAATTAATACAGCTCTTCAAATGCAATAAATTTGTATCATATGATGCTTATATTTGTAAAACAATTTAATAATAAAGTAAAATTAAACTTTATTGATTAAAATTCAGCGAAAATTATGAGAATTTTTCAATTATTTTAAATAAATTAGACGACAATTTTTTTTTGTTAAAAATATTGTTATTAATTAATTTATTTAATAATACGTTAATTCCTGATCGCGTTGAGAAATTAATTTTGTTAATATTTATAAATTATAATTATTAGGGAAGTAATTATAACTAATAAATAAAATGTTATTTTATAGTTTATATTTTTTTTGTAGTTTATTCATTTTATGAATATGCATGTACTCTAAATTATTTTCACATAACAATTAATGGGGGAAACTGGAGAACCAGAGAAAAACCCACATAATTATTATTATCCTTATACTATTGTAGATAAAAAATATTAAATCTATTTATTAAGTGTTTTTAAATAATTTATACAATAAATTTTTATATAAGTGATATAACGCTATTAAACTTTTAAATTTAAAAAATTATTAGTTTTAATATATTAAAAGTTATTCACTAATGTGATGAATAACTGTTTATAAAATTATTATTTATGCAGATGCATTAATTTTTATATATCTAATATGAGTATAAAAATATAAAAATAAAATTAAACAATTTTG
>JAQIYA010000543.1:0-19267 GCA_034699355.1 Microtritia minima
GATATTAGATCTGAAACAACTTTGAAGAATTTTAAGCATCGATTAAAAGAAATAAATTTTGATAATCTATAAAATGTTTTTCTTAATTATATCAATTTTTATAACCTTTTATTATTTATTTTATGTAAATTTTATAAAAGGCTTTCTATGAAAACCAGCATTTGTTGATAGAGATGCCAATTAAAGATTAAAGAGATAATAAGTTTTCTCATTTATGTATTTTCAAGTATATATAGATTTATAGAAAAAAGAAAAATTGTTATTAAAAAATTCAATTATTTTAAAGTATACAATATAGGTTTCACTGTAGTGCTCAAAGTTATGACACTCATCCTTAATAACAAAGAATTTGAATTTAAATTAAAATATCATTAATCATTAATAATTGTTTTTATTTTATTTATTATAGTTATAGTAATAATAAATATAAACGTGCAAACAGTTAACTGGTAAACCCTGAGTTAACCGCTATAAAACAAAAAATCATTAGTTTTAATATAATAAGTAAAAAAAGTTTATATTTATTCCTGTCTCGTTCATTCTGATAATATGTAAGTGAGTATAACTTATTACAATATAGCAACTAAAATATAATTTATAGATATTTAGCAAAATGTCAATGAGAGTCTGTAAAAATAGTATATTTTGGCTTCAAAAGTGTTTCATAATATAGATAAAAAAAGTATACAAAATTTAATTAGTAGTTTTGATTGACGACAATTCTTTGTTTCAGCATAGAGAGCACTATATAAGTATTCATTGTTTTAAATCTTTATTTAAGTCTGATTTCAACAAACTTTAAAATACCACTAAATACTATTATTATTACTAAATTAATATTGTACTTATTATATTGAATTGTTTTATCATTCAAACACACTCAAAGTATTTTTTAATTTCTGAAGTAAATGAAATCAATATTGTAATAAATGAAGACAATAAATAGCGGAGAAAAGTGTAATCGAAAATATATGCGTGTCAGTCATAGTGAGCGCAAATGAATAACTAGATGGTGTGTCGACTGTATAACTTACAGTTAGACAGCATAGTTAGGCGTAGAATCGCATAGATTCGTAAAGAATGTAATGGAAAGCATAGTCACCTTGGATGCTGACGCGGCACCCCTAAGATTGAGTTGATGCTTAAGATGCGTACCATATTTACTCAGTCTGTTTGTATGGGCGGTTGTAGTGTTGGGAGTGCTGGTGCTGGTGGTGGCAGTGGTACGTGTGTCTCTCTTGGCGTCTCTCTCGTCATCCGACGAATGAGATCGTTTCATTATGATTTGCTTCTCTCCATTCATTCAACTTTACTTCTTTAGCAATTATTTTCTTCTTTCAATCTTTCCTAATTTTCGCCAATACTGGCCTTTTGTCTAAGTGTGGTCCAATCAATCAATATAAAAGACCTATAATTTACGGAAAAGACGGTCTGTATGACTGTAATTGAAATAATCGCCATTCACATAGAATTCTGGTATTAATCTTCTCTTTCTTATACAGAATGATATAGAAATTATAGAAATAAACTAAAAGATACCGAACCAACAAACTTAAAAGTTTCGTTATAACTGTATGCGAATCAATGCTAAATAAAAATACAGCATAAATGCAATGCACGATAGAATAGAGACAAACTGAGGCAAACAAACAAACAAAAGTAAAATTAAATTAAATTAAATATTTATGACGCAAAGTGTTTATTAAATAAAGTGAATAAATGATATGAATGAGGGATGAGATGGGAGAAGAGAGAAAAGTAAAACAATAATGTATATCTTAATTGAAAAGTTCATTGTAATTGAGCTCAACTGATAGATAAGCACAAGAGAAGTGCCTTCAATTGTATTAACATTTGCAAATCGCAACTCTTTCTATTGTTCAATGACTACCATTACATTCTTAAACTAGCAATTTGTAACGATTTAGAGACCATTTCAAGCGACATTAATTTGTTTATTGGTGGTATCTATTAAGAAGAGTAGATGCTATCGCATGATTACCTTTAAAAGAGTCTCCTATAGAATATACATTAAAAAATTCACTGTTGGCTAAGTTTGAAACTAATTCATAACTTACTCTCAAAGTGAATGCTAATTAAGTTTTCAAACTATATCTTATTTTTTAAAGAGAGAGAGAGAGAGAGAGAGCGTGATGTTAATATCAAATTACAAGAGATTGAAAAAGTTATGAAAAATGTTTTAAAAAAAGTTTTTTTAAACGCAACTTTTATGCGTTATAATTAACATTTTCTCAGCGAATCATTAGCATTAGGCAAGTGTAGGAAAGTTGCTAAATATGATATATAAATGATTTCATTTTGTGGTGAGAAGGAGGGTCATTATACTAATCGATTCGACAAAACTGTGCAAAAGAGAGTGTATAGAGAGTGTGCATGCTTTGCAAAAAACTTTTTCAGAGCAATGAAAACACATTAATATTAGCATAAGTAATAATAATAATATAGATATTTTTATTATAACAATTTTAGTATTTTCTACCATTTTCTAGTACTTCAAAATAGAAGTCATAAAATTTAGGCACGTATAGCGATATAGCGATTGTCATAAAGCGCCGTAAGAATGATTATTTTTAATGGTGAAAACCTTTATCATTTTTAACATTTTCTGCATTTATTATTGTAAGCCATACAATATCTATAGTTAAGTTTATCAAAATGATTTTTAGTGAATTTTTTATTTTCATTTAAACAATAAAATGTACAAACACTCATTAGTTCCCAGCGAAACATTAGCGAAACCAAAACGACGGGAAATGAAAATCGGTTTAGAGAGAAATTTTTTATTATTCAACAATAATAAAAAAATGAATATAAAAATGGAAACAAAATGTAATGACTAACTAAAAAAAGATGTGAACGATGTGAACGCTCAGCTTTACCTAATATAGCAAAAGCAAATTAAACATATTCAGTCTGATTTCAAATACAACATACATTTGAAAATTAAAGAGTGATTAAGCTTTCGAATGAAATGTTGTGAATTCTCATTTGAAATTGTTTTCAATCGTGACATACTTTAAAAGCGAATCGCTAACTATTATTTAAACGTTAAGATATATTGATTTTTGTTAAAACAAAACTCCGCAAAATGGGATATAAATGCTTATGAATCGTCAATTTCTCATGCGTTGAGGGCGAGTCACCCTAAAATTTATCTTATCTCCTCCATTATAATATTCTTTCTCTTGGTTTGCATTTGTTAGTCCTAACCTGAAAATATATAATATATAATATATAATGATGGCTTTACTTATAGTCCAATTGAATGTTAGCAGTTTGTTAAGTGTTATACTGTTATCGCGACTAACTTTTAAAATTATACTTTGTAATCTATGTCGAGGCACACACGTCTACAGTGTGTACAGAATGTAGAGAATGTAAGCGTTTCGACTAAACTAAACTCGACTATATTTCCCCCTTATATTAAAACAAATATGAAGCATATAAGCTGCTATTATCACACTTGAAAATCCAATAAGCGTAGTGCCAACGTTTTATAACAGAAGTAAACATCACTCTAAACTCAATATACATTTATTATTGCCTTATATTCTAAGCAATGTGTTATAAAACAAAATATTATAAATAGCGTGAGATTTTAAGGCGAGGCATCGAGTATTAAATATTACAGCTCTAACATTGTTTTATGTCTGATTTCAGGTCTCAATACGGCTCTCTTTGCTAACGTTTTCTCACTTATACTTAAGATTACTTGCATAAGAGATATAAATGTGCTCATTATTGCTGAATAGACTCCGGCATCGCATTCAATTAAATACACATTTTATTCATTTATCACTTTTGTAAGCATTAACTTCTCCTAATTCTCTACAATATATGTATAACTATAGTATTCAACTTAAAACTCATATTTTCGTTATTTTAATTAAAAATTACAAAACATTTAAAGAAAAACAAGAAATAGTCAATAAACAAAACTGCTTTAGAATTATCTCATTTATATGTTATTAAATGAATTTAAAGTGAATTGAAGCCAACCTCTGAAGGAGGAGACACACCGAGTGTGTCGTGAGTGGAGTGAGTGGCGTGAGAAGAGTGAGCTCATGAGCTGACGATGAGCTTGATTTTGTGGCTCAAACGAAAACAAATTGTGATCATCAGCTGTGAATAACTGGAATACCCCAATGCGCTATTAACTTATCTAAAGTAGATTTTATTGCATTTGTTTATAAAGCAGTAGCGCATCAAAAAAGCATTTAAGTTCGCTTTGCATACCAAATGCTGGGTTTGATATTTTTTCGATAATGTTTAGCTTTTTTATACTAAAGATGAAGCAATAAAAATTCATCAGAAAGTAAAGCGAGTAAATATTAGGCAAATGTCGGTACATTTCATATTTTCATCACAATTTCAATTAATTTTATTAATATAAGCAAATCAAAAATTTTCTAAAAGCATAATCTTGTTTTCTCAAGCATTATCTATTCATTTCAATATTGAATGTAATACGATATAATAATTTTTTAATGCAGCAATTGTTAATTTTTATAGTGAACTTTTCCATTGTACTGTATAATCAATTAAAAAAAGTAATTAAAAAACTGTTTGAGAGGGAATTAAATCTCGCATCACTTATATTAAAACTGTAAGCCGTACTGCACTGTACTGCAGAGCACATACAGCAGAGCAGTCTATTCTTTTATCTATACTAATTTAATATTTTAGAGTTAGAGCTTTGCAGTGCACATGACCAGAGATGTCTTATATATCAATGATATGACATGCTCTAAGATAATGACATGAAAGCTCTTTATTTGATTAAAATGCAAAATAAGTCCACTTTTAAATTTTAAATTATCATAAGCTGGAGACTGACTAAACATATAATATTATGCATTTCGCTAATAGTGCTTCTTATATAACTGTAATATAACTGTTAAAGTTCTTATAGATTAACAAACTTTCTTAAACTGCAAATACATAAAAGTCAAAATGATAAAAATACAATTATAAATTTATTTTTAACATGTCTTTTAAAGAATTACATTGATATTCCTGCGTATCTATCGTTTGAAGGTTATAAATAAAAATAGCAAAACTAAAAAATTTAGCAATAGATTGATCGCTAAACGTTGATCTAATGTATAATATTTTTTAAATATTAATATTTTACTTCATTTATGTAAAACATACTGAAATCAATTTATGTAAAGTTTATAACAGGACTCACATCAGTAAATTTACAATCAAATAACAATAATTTGCACTCATGTGTGCTTTCAATCAAAAAATTACTCGTCGAGCCCTTAGGCATGAAATGTTTGCATTGAATGGCAAAACAGAATTAGTCCAATATTTTAAAAATTTTTCTTTAGTTTGAATCAATTAAAGCCATTCAATGCTTTGCATTTAAAGTTACTAAATATTTAACAAGCATTACATTCATATCAACATTTATCATTAAATTGATGATAAAAATATACTCTAAATTTTATGATAAACATTTTTAAATTAATTAAAATTATGCTTCACTGCATTGAAAGCTGCAAAAATATATTCCATAATACATTGCATATTTAAAAATTGTCAAAAGTTTTCACTCAGTGTTTCATATATCAAATGTCAGCTGTATTTTCGACAAATGAACAAACGGTCAATAAGATGAAACATAAAGTTTCCCATAAACAAGTTATAAATGAGCGGTAAAAGCGGAAAACACGTGCCGTGAATAAAAAATGCAAAAGTGGAAAACAACTGTCTGACAGCTGTTTCACAAAAAGTATATATGCATAACATTGAATCAATTTGAATAACGCTTTGATGTGCGTTTCATTTACTTGAATAACGTTAACCCCGTCTCAGATCCCTTCAGACACATAAGAGAAGCCTTCTGTAGTGCAGTCTCGTTATCGTGTTTTTCGATAAATAAAAACACTACTGAACAGCGCTGTACACAACTGCACACTACTGTACGCAACGGCGTACACAATTGTACAATTTATGGCTATAACAAAAAAATCAAATGCGACAAATTATTTCATCCACAGAAAATTGCGAGTTAACCCTCATTTCAATAAACAAATTACGCTTTGAACACATTAAAACCGTCTGTCAATGTTTTGTCTCGAGGAAAAAATATATGCAGTATGTCTTAAACGACCGCAACTCGTAATCGCGACGACGATAATTGTGTTGTTTATTTTGCTTATCAATAATTAACTAATTATCAATCATTTTTCTTATACAATCATATTTCGCTATACATTTATAGTAAATATAGTAAATAGTGTATTATAGTAAATAAATTGGTATATGTTAGAAAAATATTACATGAAAAATCATTTAAATGTGTAAAAATAAACAAAACTTACTCTTTAATCAAAGCGTAGTATTAAAAAGGCCACAACACGTTGAATTGCTATTTTCTTCTTTTATACGTTAACCATTCTATTCTATAAACATAAGAGATTCTTGTGTTATGACTATAAATAGTTTGTTATAAAGAATTACATTAAAGCACGTATTGCCTAACATTTTATCTTAAGTTTACATTTAATTTAACTTAGCTTTACTAACTCGTAAATATATTATCGATGTGAACGTAAATAAATATATATAAATTATTTAATTAAATATCAAATCTATATAAACTAAATAACTTATGACATTTAAAATATCAACTTTGTTTTATTTATAAATTTTATTTTCTAGCAATAGCTCACAAATTCTTATTCATAAAAGTTAACCGTAGTATTATTGCTTTAAACATTTAAAGCGTAAAAAAGAAAAATGTCAAAACATAATTCATATTTAAAATATTACTTAAAACAAGAAAAATACAAATATTCAATCATTAATGCATTATAACGAGAGGACAAAGAATTTGTATTTGATCTTTACTTTTCTACATATCATAACAATCATACAAATGTATGCGATTCTGCAATTTGCGTGCTTTCACGCCATTCAGAGCTATCATTCTCTCACAAATGGCTGCAAATTATTTCCATTTCAAGCCATTAAATAGTAATTATTTGGAAGAATTGTCCATTATTTGACTAAAATAAAAGTGACACAAATGCAATAGAGATAAACAGAAAATCAATTTGTTTCCTCAATAATGCGATATAAAAATAAGAATAAGAATATTGAGATAAAAATAGAAATCAAAATTTCAATCAAGAAATTCTTATAAAATAAAATAATAGGCAAAAACAGAATTACATAAAACGTTTCTAAAATTAATAATGAATTAAGTTTCTATTTGGAGCAAACAAGTGATGTCAAAATGCAAACTATTTAATTCAAAGCGAATTATTAATTTTAAAAATAATAATCACAATGATTTAGAATTAGTAACAGAATTGAATTAATAAATAAAATTAGTCTCACTCGACAGCAAATTTTTGTTCGGAGTATCACTTGTATTCACTTTAATTTTAATAAAATTTTCCGCTCAATCAAAATAAGGTGCTTTTAGTTCATTAAAGTGAAACCGTTTAGTTTAGTTCATACGTTCATATATGTTCATCTATGAAGCAGTTAACAGCAAATATGCAGCACAACAGCACTGCAGCAGAGCTTAAAAAGAGCACTGAAAGCTTATTAAAGTTAATTTGCGCAAAATTTCAATAATTTTTTTCGATAAATAAGCTAAACAGCGAAATAGAGTACCATTTTTGCAGATTACGATCATCAACAATATAAATTTATAACATTGAAAGTTTATGCTAATCGCAGAGCACCAACAAATATTTATAATAAGTTTGTGCAAAATTAATTACACGCTATAATTACAAAATTTGCTCGGCTATGATCGATAGCTGTGAAATTATTCATCTAAATATACTGTACATTAAGTAAAAAACAAATTTTAATTGAATTGAATAGACGTGATATCATAAATGTGAAAAAAGTTTGTAAAAACTTTTCAACTCCTTAAGGCATTTATAATAATAATAATAATAATAAAAATAATAATAATGAGCAAACTAACTAACAAATAAACTGTGGCTCTCACTAATATGAAAGTTTTAATTTTTCGAGACAAGCAGAAGCGGTGTGAGGAGGAGAGGAGAAGAGAGGAGCAGAGCTAAAACTCACTATCCTCTCATTTTGATTAAAATGTAAATTAGTATTTGATTAAAATGCAAATTAGAAATTGGAGCTCTCGCATGGCTTGATAGCGAGCCCAAGTGCAGCACTAGTGTAAAGGCATTTCGCATTTAATATAAAAACAAGAATTCTTAATTCCGTGCCGCCTTAGGAAAATGAAGGTCTTAATTAAATTTTCAGCCACGGTTTAGCTACAAATTTTGCTCCCATATATTTTTCAAGCAAGATATAGCAAGGGTTCAGAGGGAGAGCTTTATTTTCTTCTAATTCATTTTCCTTAGTCACTCTCTCACTCTCTCTCACTCTCTCGCTCATATACATATATAAATATATAAGTTATATAAGTTATATAAGCTGCGCCCAGCATACACAACATAGTTTGGGTATAATATTAGAGAGAAAGTAATTAGAAGTTTTAAAAAACGGAGAGGCAATAACGCTGTGCACCCCCTTTCCTGCCTTATGCGTCTCGTTGTTATTGCTAAAGAGGATCTAATTAAATTTAGCGTTGCTCCGACAAAATTAATATTTTAAGAGTCTCTCTCTCGCTCTCTCGTCGCTCTCCGCGCTCTCTCCGAACTCACTCCTCTCTTGAATCAAATTTAATACACAACCAATAATTTCCTATACTCTAATTGCAGCTGTATAAAAATAAAAGCGTAGTGCCAGCGATGTGCCAGCGCTGCGCTATGGAGAGCAGAGCTGAGCATTTTTAATTACGCTTTGACTCGTGCAAGATCTTGTTTCACTCGCCTTCATCACCATTAGCTATCACTGCTATCATGCTATCACTGCTACCTTAATTTCAAATTAGTGCTCGCTTGTGGTGCGCATTTCGTGGATCATAATCCACCTTTCGTTGCCATCATTAAGTTATCCAACCACATAAATACTTGCACACCTTTTATGACAGTTTGTGCACACATAAGATTTGTTTGAGTGCTCGTCAGCTTAACTGATAACTTATGTACGATATAAGCTGTTGGAACACTGTTTCAAACTTGAAAACTTGTTGCCATATAAGCGTTTCGCCAGTTTCGCCACTTTCGCCAGATTTGCCACATTTGGCTAATGTGCTGCTTTGTCAATGTTGATGTGAACAGTTATGTAATAAGCATTTTCATTATA
This sequence comes from Microtritia minima, assembly GCA_034699355.1. Lineage (NCBI taxonomy): Eukaryota > Metazoa > Arthropoda > Arachnida > Sarcoptiformes > Euphthiracaridae > Microtritia > Microtritia minima. The sequence goes on from JAQIYA010000543.1 coordinate 9,226, forward strand.
TACACATAATAGATGTTTTTTCTTTAAAAGCATTTGTTTCAAACAAACTGCAAAACAGTGCAATAATTACCGTTTGTCAAGCGCTAGCAAACTGAAAGACATAAACATATATAGTTGGCTAAACCATGTGCTGTTGGACTAAATGGGGGAAACAGACTTTGGTGAACCACAATAAAGCAATGACTTGTGTAAGGAAACCCCCGTTCATCAAATGTGACGCATGGTCTCCATGTGAATGCATGTGAATTCATGATTGTATATAAAATACACCAAATAGACGCCTGCTTTGCAGCAGACATTCAACGCTAACTGTATAATAGATTGTGTCCACTTTAGAGATTAGTGTGGAACAAGTGAAGGCCTGCATCGCTCGTATGACCACTGCGTTGATAACTCATTACAGTGGGGTTAGAGTGAAGTTGAGTCTGTTTATGGTGCCATTCAAATGATCCAACTCATTGAAAACGACCCGTAATTGCTTAATCTGTCAATAAACTAACGCAAGAAAAAGCAATAATTGCATAGAGTGTGCGAAAAGTGCAAAAGTGGTGAACGAGTGATTTTCATCGTTTCATCATTCATTTGGATTGCTTTGCATTTGTGTGCACGCAAATCAAACATTCATTCATTTGCGCTCCTTTTTTACTTTTAACTTGAGGTAAGAAAAATTTTAGTGAAACTGATATTAGATGTCATTTTGTTTAAGACTTTAATAGAGATTAGATGTATTTAGTGATCCAATAATGCTTTAAGTAACTGTAATACTAGTAGAAGAGGAGAGTAGTTGTGAGATGCGTAGCGAAACATTGAAAGCAATTCAAAAGATTAAGCGATTGAGTAAAGTATCACTCAATGATGAATGTCTACTCAATAAACTCAAACTCACAACTTATATATATTTATTCAATTCTAATGCTCTTTGCGTCGAAATCTTTGAAAATTTTGAAAGAAAACAAAAACATTAGAGTTATATAAATAAGTGAAAATTTAATTAAATATAAAATCGCGTTCAAAACCATTTGAATCGTTCTCTAATAGAACTTTTAACAAATTAACAGTTTTTGTCAGAGTTTTTAATAAATGATTGCAAACATAGAAAAGACGTGGGAATCGACATGAAATGATTGAAAGCGATTAGCGTTTGATTCCTCCGTTTGGGAATGTTTTAAAAAAGGCGATCTGCAACACATCAACTTATCGTATTCTTGCGATGAATTGAAATGAATTATTAACTATGAAAATATGACTAAAATATGACTATAAATGAAATGATTTGATACTCTCAAATAAGTTGCATTAAGCTATTTGAATGCAAATTTTAATGATTTACTGTACTTCACAGCTTTTACAGCTTAAACGATAAGATGGTAGATATTAAATATTTTTTAAATAGAAGTCTTTCAAATATATTTTAAAGAGAGGGGAAGCCAAATGGTTACCCACGATATTTGGTAGATTTGGTACATTTGGCGAAGCAGTGATACAAATATATATAAATATACAAATATTGCTTGATTTGAAATACTTACACAAGTTTCTCTCAAAATCTTAAAAACTGATATGAAAATCGTATTTATATCGGAGTCGTTCAATTCTTATCGCGAAAGCTTTAATTTTATCACAGTTTGCATAGTGGATAAATCTCGACAGTTAATAAGTACAAAGTTATTTATTTCATTTGAAAATATTATAACTTTATCAAATAAAACTATTATATAAAAAAATTACGACTACACAATTTTAACGTATTGAGTAACTAAACTAAAACTTTTTATCGCATCAAAGCTCTCGATTGCATTTCAAAGTTTCAAAATTATCACTAAAACTGTTTGTTACCACAGCTCTAAATGTATTACATTGTGTTGATAAGGCTGTTAACTTTAGTTAGTTCTAAAGGACGAATTTTGAAGTACATGCTGTATATACATATTTAATATATAAATATATATGAAAATTGTTTAAATAGTGTATATCTCACTCTAAAGTTAACAGTTTTGTTAATAAGCGCTATAGCAGTGGTATCTCCATTATTATTATTGTTTGCAGCTCTTATTTTTCAATTTAAACCGCAGATCGATTCCTCATTTGCGCTATTAGTGCTTCATCATCGCTTCAAAACGCCAAATGAAATGAAATGATGAAATTGCGTTTTCGCTTTCAAAATTTTTGCAATAATAAAAATAATAATAATAATAACGAAAATGAAAATGAAAATGACGGAATGAATTTATTTATTAGTCGCGAGCCGAGCCTATTGTAGCGGTCGTGTAAAATTTATAATTGAAGTGCGTAATTGATTTTGTGTCTGCCTCTCAATGTCTCAATGAATGACAGAATGCATGCCATACACTGCTTGACATTCAGTGCTCGACTTCTGCTCCGATAATGTATCGCTAAATATATCGTGTTTTAAGCGTTTATCATTCAAATCAAATCATAACTTTCTCTCTCTTCAGACAGTGAACAAACCGTTTGGTAAACAAGAAATTTGTTTTCAAAACTTGTGATTCGCGCAAAAAAAGTTGTTTCACGGACTCATTGAAAACTATTATTTAAGTGAAACAACATTTTCAGTGTTCTACTCATCCATCAATCTATAAGATCCAAACATCAAATCGTCTCCCAATACGACTTTTTGAGGTGAGTGCGAATCTATTAGCGCTATATTGCAATTCTGTTACACCGGTTTCGAGTACATCTTCTCGGATCGGATATCCCATTGCAAATCATCATATTCTCGATTTGCACTAAAGGCAGAAAATTGTTTGAAGTAAAGTTATCACGAATTTACAACTAATTTTATAACTCGTCACTTCCCTCAAACATTGCAGCCGTAAATTTCCTTTAATTAATTGTCGTTTGGAAACTTTACATTTTGCTGCAATTTCACACCTAAATTGTATTTCAATTGCAATGTTATCAAAGAAAAAATTTCACAGAACGACAGAGTTAGCATTAATGGAAGTGATAAATCAAAAATTATTAAGAAATAGTCTATTTTTATATTTTTATACAAATCTATATCCGGTTCGTAGAAAGTAAAAAATTATCACTTTATAATAATTTGAATAACAAGAATTAATATCAACTCGTTATCAATTGGGATAAATTTTGAAGTATCCATAATTAAATGCTTGAAATTTATTGTTGAAATGTCTTTTAAAAATCAATAACGATAAAAAGCTTTAAACGGCAATAAGATCTCTTGTCAAATATATGTCAATTTGTTTTGAGTAACGTATACTAAATATATAAAGTTAAATGAAATGTAACGAAAAATTAAATATTTGCAAAATAAATGAAACTTAAAACTCAACACAGCCTTAGCCCATAAATGCATCACTTTTAATGTGATTAAAGCCACAATTGACGTCAGTTTATTAAAAATATAGAATTTGTATGCAATGAAAGTATTTACGAAATAGAATAGTATAATTTCACTATAAATTTTCATTTAATTGCTATAAATTTGAATAAATTAAATAATCACAAATGAATCTCTATATGATCCATGTATTCGGTGCTCTTTCACTCGGGACACGAATAAATACGAAACATGAATGAATGAAATAGTTTACTCAACTTTAATTTTTACTAAATCTCTAAATTCCCACTTTTAGTCAGTTAAATAGTTGCCTAAATACATGATGTGTGATATAATACTGTTAACAATTTAATTCAATCATATATAATCAAATTTAATATAAAATTAACAACTTTTATAACGGGATGTAAACATTGTCCAAACTCTGTAAGTTCAAAGAGCTAACTCACTATAACGGCTATTATTGTTTGGATTTGCTAATTAATAGTCTGCTCTTTAAAAGATAATAGATTATAGAATTATCTTCTGAATTATAGATAGAATTATGTAATTGAATTTTGAAATATAAAATGAAGAATATATTTAAAATTTTTAAGTTATTAAGTAAACTAAATTTGCATTAAGGCTTATTTACAAAATGTTATGAACATTAACACAAATAGTAAATTATATTGAATATATTAGTAATTATTTCTGTAATCATTTCATTTTTAACAATTTAATTGAATTAAAATATATCCCAAAATAATTGCTTAAAAGCAATCAAAAATTAATTTAATCCACAATCCAATAAAAATTAATAAATTAAAGAGATTTATAAGTTTTCTCTGATATAAAAAAAATGAGTTTAACATATTTTCAGCTAAAATAATATCATTTAAATTTTAAATAATAGCAGTACTTTTTGATAATGTTTCAAAATTGTAGTTTTCGTTTATTATTAGAATTGTGGAGAATTATATATTGTTTTATGTGGAATATTCTCATTAAGTTAAAAATAAAATCATTTATTGCTAAACTTTAAGAATAACATTTTAAAACGATAAAATAATTATTTTACATGAGTTAAGGTTTAAATTCAATTTGAATTGAATATTTTATGGATAAAAACAATGTTCAGTTCAATTAAGCAATTTTTAGGATTATGTCAAATTATTTAATCAAAATGGTTAAAATTAAATGGCGGTTAAAATGGTGATTATGCTATAAATTTGATTGTTCTGCTATAAATTATTTAAACATGAATGTATTGCTGTTATGTATAATAATAAATAGTCAACTTATCTTAAAGGCATTAGTTATCAGAAGTATTATAAATAAGCATATTATAAATGATTCATAATTCTCTCTCTCTCTCTCTCTTCTTCCTCTCTCTATATCTTTCGATGCTTTCCATTTCTTCCCCTGTTCTTCACTGTTATCTAATTTTTTCACTTTATATTGATAAACATTAATAAAATTTCTATATCTAAAGACATTTTAGTAACTTAAAAATTTAAACAATAAAAGTAGAGAAAGATGGCTGAAGTGCTTAAAGAATGCCGAAAACGCATAGAAAATAATAGAAATGAAAAGTTTGATATGTCTGAAGCTTATAATTATATGAATGATCTAATATTGAATATCAATACAAGAAGCTTTTAAGAATGATTTTGCGATGCGCTAAGAAGAGTGAATCTAATTGTTAACATATAGTTGTCTGCTGTAGCCTAACAGCCACATGGCATGAAACACGCCAACACAAAACTGTGTCATTTACGTGCCATAATATCCTTTTGATCAGTTTTCGATAACACTTTATGGTAGAAAATAATAACAATTATTTTGCTCACTACAGTAGTTAACACATTACTATTATTATTTTTTATTATATCTCTAATCTCTTTGTCAAATACACCCTCTTTTCCTATATTTTTCTAAAATATTTATTCCATAATTTTAATTACCATATGTTCTAATTCTATAGCATTATAATTTTGATGCTATAAAATTAAATATTTAAATTAACTTAAATAAAAAGTTTGACGAGATGTGCGCTTAATGCAAAATTTGGTCTCAAAACAATTCAAATATTAACATTTTTCCTTTTCTAACTTAATAAATACATGTGTATTCAATTAAAAAAAGCTAATAAAAATAATTAAGTAAGTAATAATCAATAACTCAATAAAAGCGGATATAACACAGGAATATTGATAAGAATATACAACAAAAACTTAATTGAATGAGAATTTACAATTACAATTGCAATTACAATCGAGCAAAATGAATGAATAAGACTTCATTATTTTAACACGTATTCGTTGCTTTCATATTCATTTATTATTCACTAATTATTGAAATATAAGTCAATAAGTGTAAAATAATTTTCCTAAATTAAGCATTAAATTTTAGTTTTAATTTCTGAACAAAATTTAATTTAATTTTAATTTGAATTAAATTTGACAAATTCAATGAAATAAATTTTAATTTTGAATAATTTTAATGATGGAATTCTTATAAAATTGTTGATAAAATTTAAGTTAAGTAAAAGCCATAATTAGTAATTAAAATACTAATTTTATACAATTAATAACATTTTTATTCATAAATTAAGCAAAATTCGCTTTTTTGTATAAATTGAGAGAAAATAAATTGAAATTAGTTTTCAAAATAATTGATATTAAGAATAATAAACTAAGTTTTCAATATAACTTTTGCAATCAATTGCAAAAATAAGTAAAATATGTTAATGTGAAATATTTAGATATTCTAAATAACAGTATTTTTTAAAAATTAATTAATACTGAATTAGTAATAAGTATATCACAATTTTTGAATTCAGTTTATGTAAATTTATTCATTAAAAATATGACATGTATAAGTTTAAATCAAAAAATTGTGTTTCATATATGCTTAAAAATTCAAAAATTTTACTCATTTATTTTACAATCATGAGCTTATACTAGTTATAGAGACAACGTATAGATGCAATTTCTTCAAAAAAAAATGCCAACCATTTGTTTGCTCACATTTATAACTCCAGCACAGGAGTAGATCTTATTAATAAATTTTACGTTATTAATAATATAGCAATTATAATATAAAATATAATTATATTAATTGTTTTGCACAAATTAAAATATATTTTTCTGGAACTTGAAAGTAAGTGCAATACATTTTCAATACATTTTATAAAGAATAAATTAATAGTAATTTGATTATAAAATATTATTACCATAATCTTCAAAATAAATAATTCAAGCATTTAATATATAATATATTTATATAAAGAAATAATATAATTATGAATTTGTTCACAATGACAAATGATAATTTTAAATCAAACGAGAGTTATTCCCAACTAAATAGTTGGCAATGACTCGCGAGTTTTAATTTTTTTACAATCATTTTAAACCTTCATAGCATTATAATGAGCTTAAATAAATTTGTCTTTAAGAATATCATTTTGTGAAGCTTAGCTTTTACTAGTAATTTTTAAAACTATTAACGATCAAAATTGAAATTTCATATATACGGCTTAAAAAGTTTAATTAATTAGAATAAAAATGGAAAATTCTTTCAAAAATATTTTTTGAATTTTATTCGTTTTTTTTTGCTCAAAACTTATTGTAATTGAAATAAATTACTATAACACTAAAATAATATAATAAAATATCTTCGCTTTTTAATTATGTGCTAAACAATACTTTATCAAAATATCAAATTTAAGAAAACATTAAAGATATCAATTTAGGGCATAACTTAAATTGTTTACCGTAAAACCAAAATGTAAGCTAAATTTGATATATTTTCATTTCGTTTTCTTTAGGGAAAAAGGGGGGGTAAACACTTATATTAAATTAAAAGAATGTATAAAAATACCATTTTTTACAATATGTTTTTTTATTTATAAACTTTTTTAATAAGAAAAATATCATTAAATTGTTAATTAATCAAATAAAAAAAGAAATAAACGATTTTATTTTTAAAAAATGATAGTTTAAATTGACTTTTAAAATATTAATTATAAAAGTTCGTTTAAAATGTATATAATTTATGAATTCTTCATAATTTAACTATAAATTTCATATAAAATCTAATCTTATAGAAGGTCTTTACAAAATTCATAAGAATATAAATTATATTTTATTCTCTTTTTTTAAAGATTAATTTGATAAAACGTTTCAATATTGCAATCGATAAAAATATAAAATTCTAAATTTAAAATTAAAGTTCTGCTATTATGATTTAAAATGTTTAACTTTGTATTCGAACAAATTTATTTTTTTTTATAATCAAAATTAAATAAAAAAAATTCATTAAAATGATTTCAACATAAAAAAATTATGTAACATCAATAAAGATTTCGAAACAATTGCGTTTAAATAAACTAAAGTATAAAATAATAATAATTATACATTATTATAACATTAAATTTTAAAGCAAACAAATATTGTTCTGTTATCACAATTATTACAAATAATGTCTGTCCGGATGACTGAAACAACATTCAGTCGAATGACCATCGCATGAATATTCTCATTGAACTTACAGTTATATAAACTTTATTTACTTTATTTACTTTGTTTCATCCAAACAATAACAAACTAACTCGCAAGCATGCCATACGCTATACGCTGCGCAAACCAACTCTAAGTTGACATCACTATCATTATCTATGATTCAGGCAAACGTTTTTTCAGTGCTGTTGATTTAGACAATTGTCAATTCAAGCAAAAGTCATACAGGAAAATGATTTTTAGCGATTCACACATATTCTTCGTCATACATCATACTGTTTGTTGCGAATTCAAATAATTCATTCATTCAATTATATTCATATATTAAATTAATTTAATGTTGCTTTTATTCATGTTGATCACTATGATTATTAAAACTTTTTTGTGCTCACAATATGTAAAAGTTGTTTCACAATTTCAGTGAACAGTTTAGATGTCTTGAGATCCAGACAGACGAGTGTTTCGAAAGCTTACAGGTGTGAGCTGAGGGGAAATGAGGGCTAAAACACTTGCTAAGTCTGACTATTTAGTGGTCATCTTAGCTTTATTTATTGCTAACTTTAAATGTAAAAAAATTGAAACCTCTTCCATCAAATGTTTACCTCATGAGTTGGATAACTCAACAATAATTGATAACGATAGCTGAAAAGCTTTCGAAACAGTCCGGTGTCTGCATCTCAACACATCAAAACTGATCACTTAAATTGTGAAACAATTTTTACATGTTGTGAGCAAAAAAGGTTTAATAATTAATTTAATGTCTATTAATGACCAATAATCTTAAATTAAAATAATTTGATTTTACTGGAAATCATGAGAATTAATTATTTAGTGAGTGTGAGAGGGAGAGAGAGAGAGAGAGAGAGAGAGAGAGAGAGAGAGAGAGAGAGAGAGAGCAGGTTTTAATTTATATAAATCATTTTAATAAGAATTGAAATACAAGTATTTTCTTGTATTTCATGTTTTAAAGTATTGATATTTTTCAAATTGCAGCAAAATTGATAATTGTTAAATATTTAGTGTTAATTATTTTCTTAAATTATTTCAAGTTTGCAATATATTTATTGCACAGTTAATTATTTCTTATAAACTATAGCTTTAAATACTTTTTTAATACATAAGAATGATATTTCATTTGTCAAGTCCAACAAAAACAGCTAAACGTAATTATGAAACCAAATTTAGAGAAAAGAAACAAAGAAATCTAGAGTTATTAAAATTGTAAATATATTTTGCCAAAATAGAAGTATTCATTACAGAAGACTTAATACAAAAAAGTAAAATAACAATTTAGAACCATAATAATATTTTGTATGTATTTTTACATATTTTCATATTTTTAATAATAATAATTACATATAAAAAGTTTATGAAGAAATTTAACATTTATTGTTATTATCATCTGGTATTATCTAATATCGTTTAAATCTATTAATCTAATGGTTAAAGGGTTAATTGAAGGGTTTATAAATTCAATGAGTGAGCCAAATATTTTATTCTCTGCGAAAAGAATTGAAAGCCATTTACGCCTTTAGGAAAGGATATATTTACGCCTTTATTATATTTAAAAGGTAATAAAATAAACAAAGATAGCTATTATCTTGTGTGCATTATATTAATCAATATTTTTTAGTTTTAAGCAATACATGATTATAATTTTCATGTCGCTAATTATGATAGTGCCTGAAATAAAAAATAAAGAATTTTGTAAATATTCAATAGAGTCAAATAAGAGAGCAGAAATTATGTTCGCATGTTTGTTGAATTTGAGATTATGATAAACTAAGAATATAAACATAATATATGATGAAATATCCTAAAATTATCATTTCTAGATATTATATTTATATGCACTAAATAAAGGCGAGAACACAATTAAGTTGATATATGGTTAATATATGGTTAAAAAACAAATGACCTGCAAATCATTGAAGTATTTTAATGTTCAATTTTATTTCTTATATCTTATAGATTTTCATTAAAGTCGGGTTGTTAATCACCATCTTGTTTTTTACCTCCCTTGCAGTGGTTTGAGCTAATGCAGCATTAGGGGGCCTACGTGCATCACACACACGAAGATTCTTATAGCAGATGAAAATTTTGATACGAAATGTAGGGTTTTGAATATAGTGATCGATGAGGAAAACATGCACTATATCTTTTAAAAGGTAGAATGACTTTGTATAGCCTTTTCCTCGTTGAAATTTTGTATCAA
>JAQIYA010000544.1:0-19253 GCA_034699355.1 Microtritia minima
AGAAAGCCATTTGTAGACTGACAGAGCGAACGTGTCGACGCTTTGCAAACACTTTCACAACACTTTCACAACACTTTGCTCACCTCTATGCAAAGTATGGCCACAAACGTCAAATCGATTGTTTTGGCAATCCTTTCATAAGTCTTACAACAGACAAATATTATGCAACAATTAAACTAATTATTGATACGCAACTGATTTATTAGTAATCATTTGCAACACATAATACTAATATAAAATATATCACAGAATTCATACAGTTATGATCATTTTCTTGAAAAATTCAATTGTAAAATTAATACAATAATTTTCTTTAAATTCAATATTTAAATTAAAATTAAATATACAATAATAAATCATAATAATTTATTTCAAACTGCAATCAACGGCTGAACGCCGAACGAAGTGAGCTGTTTGATAGATTTTGAGAAATTCTAGTAACATTTATAATTTATATTATAACATACACCTGTACATAAGTTCTTATACTCTATAGTATATTATAGTTTAATTTGCTATTCTCAGTAGTTGGTTACAGACAGCTTTGTTAGATCCAAGTTTAGCAGTGTATTGTTATTAAAAATTAGTTATACTTAATAATGATTATTAAAAAAATTCTGATTAAGATATTTTACAATTTAATATTTATAAAAATTGCTAAAATTAATGAAAATAACGTGAAAACTTTGTTGAATTAAAAGAAAATGATATCACTGTCATAAACTCTTTATATACTCTTTTCCCATTCGGACACACATGAAGAAAATATAAGTATCCTTCAAAATAATGCGCACTCTATTTCAAGAATATTTTATTCGAAAGAACACAAATTTTATTTTTTATTTTAATCACAAATTAAATCATTAATTATGCATATAAATCAATTTTATCATACTTTTGATTACATATATAAAATACGATTACATATGAAAAATAATCTTAAAAGTATTTACTAATAGGTTCGCCTAAAATTAATTCTAAATCTTTGATTACAATCTGTATTAAATTTTCAATCTCTTTAGAATCGTCTTCACTTAACTCGGAAATAAATGGAATAACTTCTGGAATGAGCGAAAGGTAGTCTTCAGATGATACAGAAATGAGTCGATGTAAAGCTTTTAATGCACCCCAACGTATCTATTAATTGAAATTTATAAATATATAATTATCAACGTTTACAATATTGTTAATTTTATATTTACAGTGCTCGATGATTCTCGTGTTTTAAGTAATATCTGATAATTTATATCTTTAATAATATCATTCGTCTTTATATATTGAATGCAAAGACAAATTAATTCGATTCTTGTTTGATACTCATTCAGATTTCCAATTGTATTAGTTAACTAAAATTTAAATTTAAACATTAAAAAACTTAATAAATTTATATTAAAAGTAAAGTATTTATATCAGTATTATACCTGATCTAGAATTGGTTTCATCAAAGCTGTTATTCTTTCTTTATTCAAAAAGGCATTGTTTGTATCGTACATAAAACATTTGTATAAAGTGCTCAAAATTGAACAAATAAGAGTATGTGCGGTGTCGTCTTGAAAGGTCTGTCCATCTCTATTATTTGACTCATGAAAAAATGTCAGCATTTGACAGCAATTGCTTACTATAGACGGTGCAACAAATATACAAAACAAATTTTTCAATTTATCTGCCAATGATTGCGATAAATTGTAAAATGTTATTATTCTTTGATAAAGAGTCGATTGTTTTTCTCTAACAGCCCAGTCATATAACTTTTATAAAATTAATGTATTAATATTCAATCATAGATATTATTTGCAAATACCTTATAAAATAATGGTCGAAATGTAATTTCAGTCATTTTCGGAACTAAAGCGCAAAATGCTTCGATGCTTCGATTTTCTACTTTCTCAATAACAGCCAAATCTAAACATTTTTCATTTATATTTCTATAATCTAGAGTTTTAATCATCAGACTTTTAAAATATTTATTTATGGATTTAATTTCATCTTTCTGCACGGTTTCTAAAGTAAATTTCACCAAATCCATGAACTCACAAATTGAATCCTAAAACAAAATCATAAATTAAAAGGCGATCAAAAATTTTTGCACAATAATAAAATCTAATTTAATTAATTATATTATCGTTTAATATAATTTAAATATTTTTACTATTCAAATATGAAAATGCTTACTGGAGAGAGCGATGATACTTCAGTAAAAGATGAATCAAGAGAATTGAAAAAAATATGTTTTGTAATGTTTTTAGCAAAACTTGTCCAAATTAATTTCAAACGATTTCTTAAGCCAATACTTTGTGAAAACTTATTACTTGCAGTAAACACCTGTAATTATTATTCGATTTTCTCAATTATAAAACTTACTTCAACAGTATTCCCCTTAAACTTGAATGCAAAATTAAGAGCGTTTCTTAAAAATGACACATTTTAATTTATAATTAGAATAATGTTTTAACTATTATTGAGCTCTGTTGTCTTCCTATAAAAAATCTTTAAAAGTTTAAATCAATATTTAAATATTTAAAAATGTAGAAAAGATTTTTATAATTTATTGACATTCATATATGAATGTCAACTGGTAATAAGGATAACGAGATAAATAAGTCCAAATTATAAATTATAAATTTTGAATAAAATTTCTTCATAAATAACAAGATTTTAATTATAATTATAATAACTTTATTAGTTACACAATTTATTACTTTATTTCTCATCTCTGAAAGAAATCGGAACACCGGTTATCTGACATTAGTCGACAGCATATTCAAGACACTGAAATTATGTATTAAAATTGTTGCAAGTAATAAAGTTATTATAATTATGAGTGAAAACAACAGAATTAAGTTATTTCGAGAAGAATGTAATTATTTGTCTAATAAATTTACATAAAAAATTATTTAAATGTCTAATTTATAATTTACATTTACTGCATGAATTTATTTGATATAAGCTACAATTTTTAAATTAATCTACAATATAAGAAATCTAATGAAAAGTGCCATTTTTATAGGATATTTTGCATATGATTTGGCTTATATCAAAATTTTCTTAAAGTCATTTGAATTCAAATTCAAGGGAAAGAATAAGAGGACACTAAATAAAATAACAAATTAAAAGAAATTTATACAGAACCTTCACAATTATAATTTCCAAGTAAGGACTTAAAAATTGAGCAAAATGTTGTGCCATTTTGGATAAAGCTGTTATATTTGAAATAATAATTACTTCATTGCTATTAGTAAAAAAAACAAATTCAATTAAAAGTTTTCAAATTTAACAAGTTTTAAATTGAAATAATTTAAAATGTAATAATTATCAGATTTTTGTTTGTCTCCATATTAAAGTAATTCAGGTGACGAAAAATACGTTCATCAATGTATTAATGTTTTTAAAATACAATAATTAATTTTTAAAATCTTACTTTATCATAAAGTTGTCTAAAATAATTGGCATCACTGAAGGCAATAACGGTATAGCATTATGTGATAAAGAAACCATCATTTGTGTCAAACAAAGAATACATGAGGCCTTAAAATTAGCTGATATGTCCACTTTCATCATTTTGATCAACTTTATAAGTTCTTGAATTATTTTTTGCAAATATTGAGAATTTGATTCGCTAATTGAAATAAGCTTTGAAAGTAATTTTAAAGCTATCATTAATAGTTGTGTATTATAAACTTGTGATTCATTCAATTGATTAACTAATTCGATTGAAGGCAATTGCTTAATTAAAATTTTCATTAATGAAATTAATTGCTTCTCCTGAAAAAAATTTACAAAGAATATAAGTAAAACATAAGTAATATTTAAATAGATATAATACAAGGATAATTTACATTCAGTTCTTCTCTTGAATGTTTTGAAAGATTTTCCAATTTTTCATTAAGCATTTCTAAAGCTCTTCTTTGAATAATAAGAGAATTATTTTGCATGAGTTGAATAACAAGTTCTATAACTTGTTGATCGGGGAGTAATGAATTAATCTATAATGACAAACAATATTTGAAATTTTAAATTTGAATTTTAAATTACTAATAAATATTGATAATAGTAATAGTAATAAATCAACAAACTTAAAAAATAGAATAAAACTTTTATATAAATTAGAAATGCAATATACAATTAACTCGAAAGTACATAAAATGTGAGTAGAATTTTCTAAATTTAGTGTTATGTGAGCGAGTGCTTCGCTTTAAAGTTTTTGGATATATAAATGTATTTTTATAGAATTTTTTGTAAGGAATTTTATTAATTATTATTACTACTATTAATAATTATTATAATAAATACCTTTAATAAAATTTGTTGAAGATAATGAAGCAATCGTTTCTTAAAATTATTAGTTTCTATAACAAGAACATTATTTTCCGAAGTCGTGCACTTTTCAATCATTGTGATCAATGAGTGAAGTAAAGTCAATAAAGATTTACTTATATCGTCCCAATTAATACTAGATATTGTTTGGCAGAATTCTTGGGAAGAAACGACTTGAAATACAATATAAACCAAATTTTGAGACATAACACTTTGATCATTTTCTGAAAGCTTTGTCTTTTTGTTCACATTAATTGTTTTTTTGTCGAGTATATCACTCAAAACGTGTATTAAGTCATTTAACGAATCGCATTGTGAACTAATATCGCATTGCGAACAGAGAGCAACTGCAAGATTTATAAACGGTTGTCGTTCTATCTTTGTTTTGTGCAAAGTTTTTTCAACAATTTTAAGCAACAATATTCTTAAATGAGTCTCCTTTCCTAACATACTTAATAATTTGCTAAATAAAGGCAGTCGTCTGTGTGAGGGAATATCAACCAATGAATCTATAAAAACATTAATAACAGTATCTTTCTCTTCGATTAACAAATTCGGAATAATTGATTCCATTGAATCATGTATTATACGAATGGTGTACTGATCGTCACAATGAAGCAAATTGTTTCCAATAAATGTAAATATACTCATAAAATAATCTAAAGTTTCTTTTTTAAATTTTAATGAGATATTACTTATTAGTTGAAGGGCTTTGCGCTGTGTTTCCTTTTGATGCGATTCGCGTAGACATTCAATAACACAATCAATTTGAAAATTATTAACGCCACTATCATTGTGGTCAATATCTTCTATCAAATTTATAAGCGATGTTAAAATTAGTTGACGTAAATACTCTAAAGAACTGTTCACATTTACAATAAATGTAATTTTCAAGTAATTTAATAAACTATTAACTAAAACCGATGAATTCACTATATTCTTCTTCGAATTTATAGTTTCTAATATAATCATAAAGGTTTTCCATTCACTGCTTTCTAATAAAATATTTGTTTGATCAATAGTTCGCCGTCTTTTAGTAGCTTTAGATGAATCGGAACTCGGATTAATTGGTACGTAATATTCCAATAAATCTATGATCGTTTGGCCGTCGTTGAGGAGAGTTTTAAACTTTTTCTTTGCAATTTTATTATTATGACTAAATACCATACACAACAACTCTTTTAATAATAACATTTGAACACTTTTTGATAATTTTTCAAATTGAACTCTATTTAAACAATTAATAGCCAAATTTTTATAATCGGTTTGAAAAAGTTTAAGAAAATAAGTTATAAAAAAGTGATTTACTGAATCTATTTTTAACCAAACGTCAACATCATTATAAGTTAAAATAACGATTTCAACAATTTTCTGTTGAACTTTGTTTGGAGAACTAATGTATAAATAATTGCTCATTGAATTTAACATTTTTTGTGAAAAATTAACATTTCGTTTTAAAAGTTGTAAAATGCCTAATTTGATATAATCGGGAGTGTTTTCGTCATCTAAATAGCTCAACCAATCTTTTATTTGTAAATTAATATCAGTGAATTGTTTTTTCGCAGACGATTTAGAAAGAGAGTCAAACCATGTGGCGATTATATTACTAATTTCATTTTCATCATTTTCTATTTCTCTAGAGTTGGCCAAACAAAGTGTAAGCAATTGTTCATTATTTGATTCATTTATTATCCTTATTAATTTGACAGCTATTTCACGCACGGTATTCACTGAAGACGTCAGTGATATTAATAATGATAATTTTGAAAATTTATTAAGTGTCAAAACATTACAATTTAAATTAATTGCAATAACAAGAGATCTAATTTGCATAAATGTATCGTCACTATTGGACCAAAAAGCAGAAAAAAACTCAACTCCAACATTAGAACAAATGGTTTTTGCAAAAATGAAAAACAATTGGCGAAAAGTTTTGAGCTTTCTATGATGTTTATCAATGCTATATTTAATTAATATAATGCATAAATTCACATAAAAATTGTTATTATTAATCAATTCTTTATGCCAATACCACGACGTTATGGCTGATGACTTGTTAACAGAGAAATCGTTGCCATTTATTAATGATTTAATAGCAAAATCAAATATTGATAAACGAATTCTATTAAATTTTACGCATTTAATACAATCGTGCAAAAACTCGTTGTAATTTTCATAACTCTTCGATTTTGATTTTACATTTTTAGATTCGATTGAGTGCTTTAATATTTCAATAAATATATTTCCACAATTATTTTTAATATATAATTCTGGTGACAGTGAAAAAATGCGTTCAATAATTAAAATATTAAACATGTGAATCTTTATATTATTAGCAAAATCTGCAATATTTGAGCGTAAAATATTTTCAAAGATTAAGTCATTACTTAATATATAATAATTTGCGATTTCCTGACAAATGATAGAAACAATAGATTGCATGTTGCGCTCATCTGAAGAATTTTCGATAACAATTCGACATTTTTCCCATAAAAGTCTTAAGATCTCTATATTATTCGCGCTTTTAGAATCAAGAATTATGGCTAATGTGTCCAAATCTCTATCACTCGATGGCATCAAATAAGGATATATTAAAGAAATAAAGAAGCTCTTATCTGGATTCAAAATGGAGCAATAAGTTGCTAAAACTGAATTTCTTAATTGATACCAATTAACTGAATCTTCATCAGAATTATTTTCTTTCGACTGACATACGGTTAAAATATTTGCACATATTTTGTGCATTTCTTCTTCATTAAATAGGCGAAACATTCTTTCTTTTAAACCAAAGAGCGAAATCAATAAATCAAAGTTATTTTTCACACAACAATCAGTAATCATATCTTTTATAGATGAAATCATAGCCAAATCGTTTTGAACTAGTAGTATATCAAAATTCATTATCACATGATGAAGAGCCGCTTCTCTAACGGATTCGTTTGAATGTTTTAAGCCAACAATTAGAGGAACACCAGTGTCTTTCACTAAAGAAAATCTAAAAGCTCCTAATAATGGAACTATTATACTAATAGAGTCAAGTTTGAAAAGCGATTCATCAAAATATGTCGGAAATCTTCTTTCAAGAATAGATAACACTTCCGAAAACGCAATGACTGTGATTTCATCATTAATATCGATAAGTTTATCGGCAATTGTTTGAACGCAAATATAAGTGGCTGACGACGAAAGATCGAGTTGGTTAAGCATTTCAATTAATTTCGCTTTCATTTGGATGTCTTCAATGTTAGAAATACAAGTCTTTAAAATAATACAAATTAAAGCATCGATATTCCACTCTTTCGCTGAATTGACCAACATTTCAACACTCAAGTTATTAATCAAAATAGTAGGCAAGCCTTCCAACATTTGATTTGATGCAATAATAGTCAATGTTATTATTAATTCGTTGCAAATTTTTGGTCTTTTGGAAATAGCTTTTACAATCTTTAGCATCACATTCGCCTCTAAATTAACTCGAGTACACAAGTGAGCGGTTACGCAATACGAGCCAATTTTGAACGAATCTATTTTCGACTGTTTAACTCCTTTAATAAGATAACTAATAATTACTGCTATAATGCCTTGACTCGAATCTTTTTCAATAATATTAATTAGAGTCGAAACAAAAAACGAAATAAATGGATCTGATTTCGCATTAATTTTTAGTGATCTTAGAGTAGTGTCGCATATAATGCGAATCAAGCCGTGATTAGACACGCAGTGCGCTATTAAAGACGACTTAAGAAGAGGAGATCCAGTTTTCTGTAATGGCTTGAGAAACGACCAGTTATTTTCAACTGCCTTATCGGCAGAACATGTTTGCAATAAACGCGCAAAAAGTCTGGTCTCATGGTATGGGAGAACGCAAGCTATGAAAGAGTCGACGTTATATCGATTTACTTGATAGCGATGTATCAGCCATTCAATGGTTTGGTGCGTCGCCTTCAGTAGGAAGTAATTGCTGACAACGCCAAACAAAAACGCCTCGATTTCGTCGTCCAGATCGGCGTTCGTCTCCTCGCTCTGAACGGCGCGATCCAATGTCTTACTTGATTCGCTAAACAGGGTTTGTTTGAAGCGCATAATCGACGGCTGGTGTTGAGAGAGACAAAGCAGACCATTGACGGCAATCGCGTAATGCGTGTCGTTGTCGATCGACTTCGCTTCACTAAACTCGTACAAAAAACTGGCACTTCTTTTCGTTTGTCTGTGCGCAGAGGTTTGCGGCACTCGAAGTGATTGCAATTGTCTCGACAGCGAACTCATTGTCACTTCAATTCAAACACTCCTCACAACACAAGTGAACACATTTGAACACCACTTCAACCACAATGTGGTGCACACTAAGCACGTGTTCGGCGCATACATGCAGCACATGATGACGTCACTACGTTTGTGTCTCCACAATCATCGAAATCATAATAAATAACAATAATATTAAAAATAATAGCTTACAGTTATATAGTTTATCTTTGATGGACGACAACAGCGAACCTCACATATCAGGCGTTGCGGCCATAATAGCCATCGCTTTCGGAATTTTGGTTTGTATTTCTTATTTAATTATAATCACAAGTAATACAAGAAATACTAAATTTAGTAAATTTACATCACTTTAAAGTGATTACTTTTGCACATTATATTTATATTTAATTTACAGTTTAAGCTTCAAAATGGTTGTTATTTAGTTATTGTCTTTTAATTAATACCTAAATTGATGACAAACTCGATGACTGATGAATCTCTTGGCAGACATTATTACTAATGTTTCTGTTTATAAACAAACAAACAATATTTTTGAGAATATCTAAATGTTATTTTGAAAGTATAAATTTAAGCCTGACTTGCATTTATCAATATTTAATGCATTTAAAATTAAAATTATATTACTTACAATAAATTTTAGTAAACATTTTATTTTAATGTTTGTTACTTTCATTAATTTAATAATTATAAAAAATTATTTTCATTAGATATTTATATTGCTGTTCATATTCGCAAAACGGCAAATAATGAGGTTTGCATTGAAGTCACCCCACGGACCGAATATACCGATAGCTCGCAACGCACCTAAACATTGGAAATTAGATATCGATAAGAAACTTAGCATAGTTAGAGATATCAAGTATGAGCCGAAATTGTTGGCAACTGACGACAGTATGTTTAATTTTTAAATTTTATAAACATTTAAGTTTAAAACATTATTACAACATTCAGTGATCATTTTGTGACGTTATATGAATAAAGAAATATGATATGTAACAATTAACTCACAAATTCTTAGAAGTTTTTACAAAATTAGTTAAAATAAATTTTGCATCAATCAATGACTGAAGAAGTTCAAGCGATATTTGCGATCACTGAATGTAACTTTAAATTGTTGTGACCAAAAAGAGATAACTATTACAACGTGTTTTAACAAAACTGAAAAAAAACTTAAATGAAATAAATATATAATACATTTAATAAAGTCTTCTTAATGTTGTTACACATTTTAAAATATATTAAAAAAGTTTTGAAATTGTGAATATATATGTTGTAAGTTAAAAAACTTTTTTAATATACTTTAAAATATATAATAATTAAAATGTCTCTCATGGCCTTTTAAAAAATCGGAAATAGTAAGAAAATTTTATCGAAAAATTGTCTATAGTAGAGAATTTTCACAATAGAGAAAATTTTTCTAAGTTATAAATAAGTTTTAAATATATTGAATATTGCAAATAAAGACACTCATAGATTGAATATAAAGATCTAGTATTAGATAGTTAAGATAATTAACTAAATGAATTAATGCATTATGATTTGGACTCAATTTAGGCAACGATATAGCTTTCGATCATATGTATAGAATGAAAGCAATGGACGCGCTGTCAAGTCTGGAACGAGCTATAGTTGAGTGTTGTGGTGATGATAGCAATAAGAAGCGACCGCCAGCTCAAGATCTTCGCTTTTATTTAATACAATTGACTAAAGAAGACGGACCTCTTTCTAACTGTGATACCAAATTAATCAATCAGTTTGTTGATTGCTATAACAGTGCGCGTCACGAGCCGTTCCCTTCATTTGATTTACAAGAGTATAATCATTATATGACTTTATTAAATACTATCAGAAATTCTATTTGTAATTCAAATTCACCGCTAAATAAAAGATTGTCATCGATAGCTAATAAGCAAATGGACACAACTGCTCAAATGGTATTTAACGGTAAAACACAAGTATCCCTCAAACAAAAAGTGGATTTTGTTGATAACGAAGAAACATGTGTTTAGCACAACAATGCAAAAACCTTTAATATGACGATAGTAATCGTCGATTACTTTTATTTATTTAACTTTTTTTATAACATTAAAATTATGTTTATTATGTAACTTACCATTAAATATGTAATATATTAAATGTAAATTTATATTAAAACGCATTTTTAATGCATTATATATTAAATATCGGGAATATTTACAATATATATATTATTGTAAATCTGTAATTTTTTTGTTTAACTTTTAATCATTACCTTTTCAGGTATTTTTGTTAAGATTTTTAAATAAAGTTTGAGCTCACGTTATAATACATGTATTAATATATGAACGGTAATAAAAATGATTTTGATTTATTTACATTTACACTCATAAATGCATTTCTAGAATTGAGTGAATTTAGTATATGTGTTGGAAAATCAAGAGTAATTTAATTTGTAATGAAATGTATACAAATTACTTCCACGAGTTAGTATGTATAATGAAATTATAAGATTGCAAAATATTTTATATTTGCATTTTATTTTTATAGTTAGCATAAACTTTTCAAATATGCAAATGCTTTATTGCGTAGAGTTTTATGTAATTTAAAGTTATTGAATAAGGTTTTAGCAAACTTAAAGCTAAAGTATGTTTATTTTACATTAAATAAAACAATTATAGTTATTTAAATAGAGAATAATAAAATATAGATTACGACATTAAAATTATTAATAATGCTTTATTACACAAATTAATTCTTTTTAACACAAATATTTTAGTTGAAACGTATAAATGATTTTTAAAAGTTCTAAAATTTTCGAAATTGTTTTTTAAACTTTTCAAAAATGTAGTCATCGGATGCCTTTTCTTTTCCCGGATATTTGGCCTGAATTTGTTGCGAGCCTTTGTGCTGAACTTTGACTCGACTCTGTCGCGGCTCACCTCCGATGACGACAGTGGGCTCTTCAACATAAGTGCTGATTTGCTGTTCACCGATGTTTCGGTTTCTCTTCACTTGATTGAGTCGCGGCGCGTCCTCTTCGATGTTGAACCTGTTGTGGTGAACGAAACAGACGGCTATGTTGTTTGGCACGAACGACGACGTGGTTGCGGACACTTTGCTCTTCTTCCGCTCAATCAATTTCATTTTCGCGTCTTCGGTCGCCTCGATGTTTCTGATCCTCTCGTCAATCCCTAACTCCACTTCAGGAATTCCGTTCAGCATTTGATTGGAAAGCATTTCTTCGCTTTTCTTAATGTTGTTTCGCAACAAATGTTCGGGTAATACACTAAACAACACGTCTTCGTTGTTCGCAATGTTTGCCTCATTATTATCGCGATTAACAACAGTGGAAGCGATGTTTGCGGTCGACCGACCTTTACGTTTAGCCAACTCTTCGTCGATGTATTTCATGAGATCCGTGTCCTCATCGCGTCGATTGGTCTCAACGGAGAACGTGTTTCCCAAATCCAATTCATTGCTGATGGCCTTCACGTCTATAAGTCCGCCAATCTTGGCGTCACTCGCATGAGTCGCAGCGTTGGGCGCACTCCTGGCGCTGTTGGCGCACAACTCCACTATATTGACGCCTCGCGTGACCCTCTTCTTCATGCTTTGCAATTGCTTTAATTGATTCAATTGCTGCCATTCGTTGCATTCACTCTCAATCGTTTCGCTTTCATCGCTCGCATTACGTTTCCTCGACTGAGGCAAACACTTACGCTTTTTAAATACCACTTTATTGTGACTCATTATTGGCCGAACAGCACAGCACTACCAAAACAGTTACAAGTCGTTACAATTCATAGTTAAGTGCGCTATTAAGCCTCACTTAACAGCAATCAAATGTAAACTGTAATGAGCGACCGCTAACCGCCTGCCGATGCAGTAATATGTGTGCTATGCGTGAAGAAGGCGTCAGATGTCGCGATGCAGTGCTAACACGTATCTAATGTTGAAGTAAAACTTGCATTCAGTATCGAAGTTGTAGTGATTGAAAACTTTGCCTTCATTTGTGTGACACCTGTTAATATTAATAGTTTGCATTCAAATTTCAATTTCAAATCAATTTGTATTTCACGGCTTATAAACTAATTTATTAAAGCTTGAAATAACTTTCGGTATGTGTTTATTAATTTGCATATTTATTAGTTTTGTATTATTTTCATTATAAACTCTATTTTATTATAATGTGTTAATTACTTGTACATTTTCATTAATACCTAAATTCATATTATACTATTAATATTATATTTGAAATGCTAAATATTACATAACATAATCGAAACAATATCAGAATATATTAATATCATAATTAAGGTATTTAATCATTAATAATGTTTATAACCAATTATGTAATTATTGTTTTTAATTCAATGATATTAAAGTAAATTAAAATTGAATACAATACAAATGTGTTTATAATATTAATGAGATAACAATAGTCCCTGAATTCAAAAATGAATTGAATTGATTGGTTATTTCGATGATACTAACCATTCGGTGGACTCATTGGTGTTTGCAATCTAAGAGATGATAGTGATAGTGATAGCGAGCATTCAAATTGCTGTCCTTGTGTGTCATGTCCTTGAGAGTCATTCCTTGAATTGCACTTTCGTTAGTTATTAATGCTTTCACTTGTTTGCGTTAATTGTGTTTAGTTTTAATTTTTAGATTACGCCGATAATCATAGCGCACGTTGAAAATGACTTTGAATGAGGAACTGGTGAACCAACTCGAAGATATAGCCAACCGATTGAGAATTAACTCCATTAAGTCGACAAATGCGGCGAAGTCTGGGTATGATTGAGAGACAACGACTATCGTATGATAGTTCATCAAAATTACAATATGGTCTCATATTAGAAACTTGTTTCAACAATTTTGATAATTTTATCAGAAGCTGCAAAAGATTAAAAAAAACTTTCCTTAAAAAAAGTTATTTTCAAAAATTACAGTATTTCCTTATATTTCCCTTTCGTTTATGTAGTTTATACTAATAGGAACAAGATTTCCTGTTTCCAGATATGTTTTTTTAAAATTTTGACACTATTCTTATAATGCAATACAATTTATATTATATTATTTATATTTTATATGCAATTCATAAAATTTATAATTTCTCTCTCAAAAAGTCTATAAATACGAATAGAATGCTAGCAATACAGAAGAATTAATAAAAGAATAAGAAATTGCATTAGAATTAATCTAAACCTTGTAACAAGTAATATGAATAACGTTAATCAAATTTAGAATGTGATCTGTTGTTCACTAGTTTAGTATCCATTGATACTGATATAATTTAGATTTTATTTTTAAAATTTCATTTTATTGTCTATGTTTTATACATAAAGTTGATTTTACTTTTGCACAATCTCTAATTATCATCTCGTTATATAGTTTTCGTTTTAGATAAAAGTGGACCTTAAATGACTATTTTTACCAGAATGTGAGCCTGTTTTGACCTTATTCCTGACCCTATTAACAAGTTATTAATAAATTTTGTTTAAAATTTATCAAAATTGCGATTATAGTTTGATTTTATGATTGATTTATATATATTTATTTGTTTGTAACATTTGATTTATACAGACACCCGACATCATGTGCTTCTATGGCTGAAATAATGTCAGTATTGTTTTTTCAAACAATGCGATATTCAATTAAAGAACCACGAAATCCATCGAATGATCGATTTATTTTAAGTAAATGAATATTTTCCATTATTTTATATATTATAAAGAATTTTTAAATTTTAATCATCGAATTTAATAATTAATATAGATTTTATTGTTTTGTTGAATTTGTTGCTCGAACTTTTATTTAATTTTAATAAATTACGCTTTAATAAACTTTAGCACAGATTTGATTTGAATGTTTTGAGTCTAATTAGATTCAGTGATAGAAATACTACTATCATTTAAATTTATAAATAAACCATACAAAGTATTTTTTGTTATGCTATAACAATTAAAAGTTTCCCATTATAAATTTACTGTTTCAAACAATGAGAGAATGACTATTTAAAGATGAAATATTTAGGACATATGACTTCGGAAAATATTTCATTTTTAATAAATTTATAAATTTTAATATAATTTTTTTGCCACTCATCTTAAAAATGAATCGCAAAAATAAAGAAATTTATTTAAATTATTTATTTATTTGAAAGTTTAATAATAATTAAAGTTTTTTGATAGCGCTATGTAGTAAGAGATGCTATAAACTTTTCGCTGTAATAATGGTTAAGTTTTCAAATTTTTAACCAATTCTTTAATGCGATTATTTTTTGATGTAAATTGATAAATATTTAATTAAAGATGCATTATTTGTTATATTTTACATTTTTATATGTGTGATGATTTGATCTGATGACAATATAAAATATAAACTCGCATCAAATACTTGGGCATATGCTTTTTCCGATAAATGTTTAATTATATATACACTTTTTAAAATTATGGTTAATATTAAAATCTTTCTTGATTAAGATATTACTAAATTGTTGTTGTTTGAAAATTTCTATAATAGGCAAAGGACATGCGGCTCCTATACTTTACGCTGCATGGGCTGAAACTGGTTTATTTCCAACTCAAGATCTATTAAACTTACGTAAACTAAATTCAGACTTGGAAGGCCATCCAACACCTCGATTGAATTTCATCGATGTGGCCACTGGTTCGCTCGGACAGGGCTTAAGTGTTGCCGCCGGTATGCTTTTAATTTATAATGATCAATATTTTAAATTTCATAAATTAATTTAAGGAATGGCTTACGTTGGAAAATACATAGATAAGGCTCCTTATCGTGTTTATTGCTTGATCGGTGATGGAGAATCAGCTGAAGGCTCTATTTGGGAAGCGTTATCATTCGCCTCCATATACAAACTCGACAATTTAGTGGCTATTTTTGATATCAATAGACTTGGACAGAGTGAAGCCACTGCTTTTGGACATCAAATGAATATTTACAAGGCTCGCGTCGAGGCCTTTGGCTTTGAAACATTTTTAGTTGATGGACACAATGTTAATGCTTTAATTGATGTTTTTTCTAAAGCTCAAAATGTGAGCGGTAAACCACAAGCTGTTTTGGCGCAAACATTTAAAGGAAAAGGTAATTTTATTGATATTTAACATATACAGGATTACAAGATTAATCAGGTTTAAGGAACAAACTTGATTTATTATAAAACTACATGTTTCTCATTTAAATCCCTTTTATCAGTTTGATTTGATTCACTAACTCTTAAACAATAAGTCTACATCGCTTTTTCCGCAATCCGTACATTTTTGCATTATCTGCAACATTTATAGTGGGCATACTTTTTTAGTTTGTTTATACAGTTCTTTTATAATAATGAACTATATGTTATAAATATAGACCGGAAAAAAGGGTCAAATAATGTCAAAAAGGGTCAAATAATGTCAAAAAGGGTCAAAAGAGGGTCAATAAATAGACAAATTCGGGTCTTAAAATTTCAATATAACATATAGAGTGTTCAAATAAGAGTGAATAATAGTAACTCCATGTTAAATGCTTATAATAATTCAATCTTTATTAAAGTTTCTTATAAATTTAATTACAAGCGATTCCAATTAAAACGAGTTACAGCGTATTTTTGCAACGTTTTAAAAAAGCATTTTTATAATACTATAAATATGATTAAATGTTTAAAAAGATGAAATTAACAGATAATATAATTTTTATTACAAAAATTCGTTTTAATTAGGCTTTATTGGAATAGAAGATAAGGATAACTGGCACGGAAAACCTCTCGGAGATAAAGCTGAAGAAGTAATAAATGCTATAACTGCTAAATTTCACTTTAAAAATACATCATTGCAACCGATTTCTCCCACTATTAATGTGCCGCCTGTCAATCTCGCCTCTGTAAGACTTAACGAACCGCCTAATTATTCATTGGGTGATAAGGTAATTGAGTTGATTAACGTATGATAGATTAAGTTAAACTGATTTGCGATATAATTAGATCGCTACCCGACAAGCTTATGGAACAGCTCTCGTCAAACTTGGACGCAATAATGATAGAGTAATTTCTATGGATGGCGACACTAAGAACAGCACATTTGCCGAAACTTTTAAGAAAGCATTTCCAGATCGATATATAGAGTGCTATATTGCCGAACAGAATTTGGTTGGTGTGGCCATAGGTTCAGGCTGTCGCGGGCGCACCATTCCCTTTGTTTCGACATTTGCTTCATTTTTCTCGCGTACCTTTGATCAATTAAGAATGGGTAAGTTAACTATTTTATTGTATTTATTTTACTTTTTAACTTTTTTATTTACGCATTATTCTTGAAGTATATCTGGTAAGAGCTAAACCTTTTAATGTTGCTTTGATATTTATAAAATTTATTCATTTAATTATGCTGATTCAAATAATTTATAATAAATTCATCTCTATTTTAATAAAATCAATTTATCTGTGAATATTTTAGGTGCTATTTCTCAAGCAAACATCAAATGTGTTGGATCTCATTGTGGGGTCAGTATAGGAGAAGACGGTCCTTCGCAAATGGCTTTAGAAGATTTGGCATTGTTTCGATCAATTCCCAACTCTTTGGTGTTTTATCCGTGTGATGCTGTTAGTATGGAAAGAGCGGCTGAATTAGCGGCACAAACGTTTGGAATTGCTTTTATCAGAACATCTCGTCCTAACACTCCTGTCATATACGCTAACAATGAAGTGTTTGAAATAGGAAAAGCCAAAGTTGTTATCAATTACGGTATGAAATTTCTCAATTAATTATTGCTTTTATATAAAATTAAATAATAATGAATAGAGTGGTGTGAGTGAGTCAACTTAAATTAATTTATTTAATTATTTGTACTATTCTTAATTCATAATTTTTGCATTTTATATTTTATCAATTAAAACTTATATGTAAAGTATAAGTATAAACTCAAATTTTAATTTTCGTTTTTCTTTTAAATATTCAGATTAAATTTGAATAAAGAACTTTTTAATAATAACTAATTTAAGAAATTTTGATAAATATTTTACATATAAATTATTCTAAAATTTATTTAGTAAAATTAAAAATAAAAAGTTAATTCATTTTAATGAATTAACTTTATATTTAAAGGTAACTATTGTTGATTGTTTTAATGTTTAACTGCTTAAAATACATGTGTTAGGTTCGAGTTGCCTTTTAATTGGAGCTGGAGTCACATTGTTTGAGGCAATTTCAGCGGCAGAACAATTGAGAACAAAAAATCAAATTAATGTTCGCGTCATCGATCCGTTTACAATTAAACCACTCGATAGGCAAACAATTTTATCAAATGCATTAGAGTGTGGCGGTCGTATCATAACAGTTGAAGATCATTATCCCGAAGGTATTGTTTACATTTTAAAATTATCTTAATTTTTTTAATTATTTTACTAAACATATCAAAAAGCTTGAATGGCATCTAAACTTAATTTAAAATAATTTATTATATATAAAATGACCATAAATTATGAATACTTATATATTTTTTATTATTTTTTACTAGAGTATAAATATTGTATTATAAGTTTAAAACATTTTGTATATATATTAGCGTAAAAAATGAAAAAATCCAATTTTTAAGTTTTATTAATTTTATAATATGAGCTAAAATATAAACATAAACTTAATTGTAATTAACATTTTATTGAATTAATGTAATTTTATTTAATAAAATGGTATTAAAATAGGAGGATTAGGAGAAGCAGTTGCTTCTGCTCTATCAGAAGAAAAAGGCATCCAAATTCGGCGCTTAGCTGTTAATCAGATCCCAAGAAGCGGACCACCACAAGCTCTCATTGATTTGTATGGAATTGGAGCAAAAGCTATAATCGATGCTGTCATTCAATTTGTTAACTAATCTTTGATTGATTTGTAGTTTATTATTAAGCATTTATAATTATATTATCTTACTTGTGAAAAAATATTAAAATATTATATTTAAAATTTCTTTATTTTAAGTAATGCTATACATTTATAAGTTATTTCATTTATACTTTAAAACAAAAATCGTAAAATAATTGCTAAATTCTATTCTTATTTTATTTTTAAAAAGTTGCAAAATAATGTTAGTATACTATGTGTAATCAGAAATTAAGACTTGCTCAGCAAATACAATAAACTGTTACTTAACTCATTAATTTTGATATAAATATCTATTTTAATATTTAATTGTTTAAAGTTAACGATATTTAAATATACTAATTATATTAAAATAATTTGGATAATTGAATTAAATGTTTGTAATTTAGAAATTAATGTGTCAATTACTAAGAAACATATTTACTTGTTTTATTTGATTAAATATATTGTAAGTCATTTTTGGTGTTCATTGTCATAATTATAAAGTATCCATTTTGTCCGAGTCTTCGCCACTTTAACAAAACTTTTCTTTACATAAATTTAATTTCAATATAATTTTCACTCTTTCTCAGTCCATCTTTTTTATCTCTCTTTCCATCTCTTTCTCTCTTTAAAAAATGTTTCAATAGACAGGACGAACTCGTGTATAAGAAGAAGTTTAGAAAATTAGAAGTTTCTATAAGTTCGACATGAAGAGTGCAGGGATCCGCACGGGGGAGGTCTGGCTAGGGTATAGACCCCCCCTCCCCCAGAATTTTCGAAAAATCGAATTTCATTGTAGATATGTTTAGGTTTTGAGACAAAAAAATGAATTTTTAAAAA
>JAQIYA010000545.1:0-19252 GCA_034699355.1 Microtritia minima
CTGAACACATTATCACCAAAACTTGATTCGTTGAGTGAACTCCCGTTTAAGTGTATCTCAAGACGATCTACAGATGGTTGAGTGAAATCAAAGGCTTGACTCGCAATATAGCCGATCGGGACTGAACTGAATATGAACCACGTTTTGAGGTTAGGAATGTTAGCGAAAGCGTTGTTTGCGATGTTAGATATGCTGAAATCGCCGCGAAATATAATTTCTTCCAAACTATTGAGCGGACCATTCAATGAACTGAAGGCGTTCTCAGGTATAACGTGTACGTAATCGGTCGCCAAATCAATAGTCACTGACTCGAGATTTACGAGTGAACTGATGGCTGCGTACAGATCAGTACCGGGCGGTACACTTCGCAAATTGGTTGTCTGACTGAACAGCAAACGCCGAGTTATGTTGAATGTGCTTCTAAACGCGTTTCTGTCGATGAAGTACAAGACATCTGTTTGATAAAAGTCTATCTCTTCGAAAGTGATATCAAAGAACACGTTTTCGGGCACATATGTTGTTTGCAAGTAATAGGTTTGGAATCGCGTAAAGTTTTTTTGGTCATTGGGCTGAACGCTACTAATGGTCCGAAACTCGTCGGCGATATTGAAATACTCTCCTGTGTCGCAGTTAATACTGTCGTCCCAATTGACGTCGCAGTTAATATCAATTTGACACGAAATTGTTTTAAAGTTAACACATATTAAAACTACGATCCGTATTAAATCTGTGGGAAATAATGTTATGTTAAACGATTATTATATTGACTTTTATTTTAAATTTTTTATTTTTCACGTAAAATATTTTTTAAGAGATATTTTATTTTCTACTTATTAACCTTTTGTATTTAAATATTTAAAAAGTTATATAAATTGTAAAAACAATTTAAACATTAAATATAATACATTTTTAATTTAACCATTGAAAATTTATAATTGTCTGTATTGAAAAAACAATAAATTCTTACCATATAGATTCATAATTTATATATGAACGACTTAATTTTTTTCTTTTTTAAATCGCAAACTATTTATAATTTGTTTAATTCAACTTAATATAATGTACTATTGCTTTAAATAATAGCACTCTTATAAGAAACAAAGTCCTATTATTTTGCGGCAAAAAATAAATGCTAATAATAAAATATTTTCTTTAAACTAGTAATTCTGTTCATCTTATTAGTTGTGTGGCTTGCGATGAGAACTCTTAGTTTTAGTATTCTCTTATTACTAGTAAATGACTCATTTTATAATTGCAAACTTTAAACTTAACTTTGATAAATGTTTTTACAGTATATTAAGGATATTGTGAAAGCAATTAAATTATATAATTTGAATCATTTGCCTACGCTATCGTAAATGTTTTATCATTGGCGACATATTTTTAGTACCCTAAATCTTTGCCTCTAACACCATCTTATCTAAAGAAAAAAAGTTAACATTTTAAGGGAAAATTAAATTGGTCTCACGCATGATATATTGATAAATTTTATTTATTGATTAAGAATATACATATCAAGAACTGTTAACCATTCACGTGTGCATATTCTATAATTAGAGAATAAATAAAGCATTATTATTTCGAGTTTCTTAAAGCTCGGTTATGAATGTTACAGATTTAGTAAAATTTATAAAACATCTCATTTATTGAATTTTTTTTATCGAGATTTATAGTGTAAGTTCGGGTACTCTACTAAAAAATAATCTCATTATTAAATAATGTAAATTCGGGTACTCTACCAAATAGAGTAAATTTAATTATGAGTTAGAGGTACGTGAATCAAAATGTTATTTAATCTGAACTTAAATCTTATTTTTATTATTAGATATATAAAAGTCATTAAATTCTTTATTGAGTTTAGCAATAAAAATATTGCTTTACAATGCAATTTAAATATAAAATAATAAATATTTTGGGTTACAGGTATGCATACTTTGTTTTTGCTCATTAAGAAAATTAATTATTATTGCTCACTGTGTTTGTAATTTATTATAATTT
The DNA here is from genome assembly GCA_034699355.1 of Microtritia minima. NCBI lineage: Eukaryota > Metazoa > Arthropoda > Arachnida > Sarcoptiformes > Euphthiracaridae > Microtritia > Microtritia minima. Next base: position 1,999 of record JAQIYA010000545.1, read on the forward strand.
AATTTTCTTGACCATCATTATAATAGTGTTAAAATTAATATCAATCACATAATTCCAGAGATAATTACACTCGATTTTTAGGACTGCTTCAATATATTTTTAGAAAGTTACACAATTAGTCAAAATCAAATTGTTTTATGTCAAAAAAAATCAATTGCATTAGCATAAGGTATGTGTTATTTGACACGTTAATCAAATTTTTAATTCAAATTTATTCATTAATCTCAATCATTTACACATTAAAACAGACCAACATCTTAGACCCGTTCGGTAGTACTGAATATATTTTATTATTATTATTATCACAATAGAGACGCTGTGTTTAAAGGCGTTTATGAGGTTATAATTAGATTTCAAAGTAGACCGCTTACTGTTCTTTATTATCATTTAACTTAAATTATTGCAAAGCAATTCATTACATTCATGATAATTTTTAATTTCACAAATAAAATTTAATAATAGTGCAATTTAAAAGTAAATTTATATAATTCATAATTATTTAGAATTCAATTATTTATAAAAGTAAATTGTAAAATACCTTAAATAATTTTATTCTTAGGTTTAATTTTTTTGATAAACTATTAACAAACTATTAATTTTTCAATAATGAAAATAAGTCAGAAATTCAATTTTAGAAATTCTAAGATAATAAGCCCGAATTTTTTTTTTGGCTTAATAATGACAATTTATTTTTTCCTGTGTTGACAAATAAAACCAGTAAAATAGTGGCAGTCAAAAAAATACCACGGCTTCTGTTTGCTGACATTGCCGCTGGAGTGGACAAATCGAGTCAAGTCAAGGCGACCGCAGAGGTCGTCATCATTTGACGGACACTCATCAAAACAGTTGGCCTCGAAAATTTCCTTATACTTAACCTCATCGCTGGCGTCCTCAGCGAGAGCCACATCTCGATATCTCTTTTCGTCGATCCAAGTAGTCTTATTGCCAATTCTTCGGCTGCCAATCCAGTAGATGTTGGGTATATTTGGATGAGTTTGCTGTGCGCTGCTTCGCAGAGCGAGCGAGTATACAAACTTTTGCTCGTCCCATGACTTGATTGTGGCCAGAGATGTGCGGTTGTCGTTGAATGGTTCGGTGAACTGTGTTTCGCAGAGCAGCTTCGCCTCGAACCAGTTCACGTATGTTCCGCTCACCACTCGAAACTGTTTGCCGGACTTGTAGTGGAGTTTCCATTCTGAAACATATTTCTTATTATTTTAGTATATATTTTTTATGGTTAACTAAATTTTGTTCACATATTCACTGCATTACCTGCCTGTTCATCACTGGACACCAGACATGCGAAAAATATCAAGAATATTAAAAAATGCAAATTCATGACTGCTCTCTTGGAAATTTTAATATCTAATTAGTTTAGTCTAAGCTTATATAAATTATTTATCACATCGAACTTGTACTCTAAGATTGCTTATTATTTCTGTTATATCAAGTATTTATTAAGTAACTAAAATTATTCAATAATCAAATTTTTACACAGTATATGTATTTTATGAATATAATCTCTTGTCTTTTAAACAACAAATTCATTATATTTTTATAATTATAAATTTGATTGAATAGCACAAAATAATCTACAGATTAAATTATTTATATTTAATTTTAACGAACCAAATAGACTAACATAACAGCCTTCATAAATAATTTCACACTTGTAAAATTATATACACTTATTAAATTTAATGTTATTTTTAGTCTTTATCTAATTAGTTATTTAATAAATATTTTTTTAAATTTGAGCAAACGAATATATTTAAACAAACATAAACAGTTAACATATTAAATATAACGAAAACACAATACAATGTAACAATGAAAACATACCAATATATGATATACAAAATAATTGAAATTATAAACAAAACAAATATTTCAACAAACAATCTCTATCAGCAATAAACAAATTTATTAAAATTTTAGTCAAACTCTTTAGCGTCAAAATAATTGCAACGATTTTCAAGTGATCCCACAGGAGTATAATAAACTTCTGATGAGCTATCGCTATCGCTATCGTTTGAATTTTCACCATCTTTTAACTTATATTCAGAATTTATGCATTCATTCCTAATGCCATCACAATTAATGCTGGAAATCTTTTCATTAATATCTACTGCTTTCAAATCCTTTGAAGTTTGAAATCTTTTAGACGACGTCAGAAAAGGTTTGAGACCAAATAACGAATGACCAGAAGGTATGGATATTTTTAGCTTATTCGCATCGCTCGTCAAACTTTGAGCATTTTGATCCGAAACTATTAAATTTTTTCCACACTCGTTGCCATCGAGTTTATTTAGATAGTATCGCGGAATAATCTTAATAATTTTACATCATTTATAAATTAATTTAATTAATTATTTTGATAATTTTATATTTTTAAATGAAACAAAAATGAAACAGACCTTTTCGTGACACTTACTACAAGGCTGGCCATTGCTGTCATATTTAGCATTCCAGTTGAATTTACAGACATGACACTTATAATTTCCCATCGGTGACAACCGATAGGCCGTAACTTTTTTAAAGCACTTGCGACACGCCTGACCAACGCCTTTGCGGCAGTGGTTGGATGTCCAGAATCGATCGCAATTAGCGCATCGATACTCGCCAAACGCAAAATACTTGACGCCGAATAAATTTTCGTCACTATTTAGGCTCATTTTTGCTTTCAATTATTTAAATAAGTCGAATAATTAAAAGTAAGAAATATTTTAAAGTAACGCACTTCAAAATATTAATGCTGAGGCAGGCTATGACAAAATCTGAAACTTTACAAAATGAAATTCATTTGAAAGTTCATTAGTAAATGTGACACATTAATACTTATTTAGTGCATATTTATTCGTGACCTCTATAAAAAAAAGTATAAAAATTATTTTAAATAAATTAGTGATGCATAACTTTACAATTACTTCACAATTTTGTATATCTTTTAATTATAATAAAATAAATTAAATGTATTTTGAATAATATTTTAAATTTTATCAAATTTATTTTAAGTTAAAATTTGAAATTTTAATTTTTCAATTTGTTGTTGAAATTGAATATTAGTTTATTTAATTAATAATTTTTTTTAGTAAGTTGGATAACACTAATTTTGAGAGCAAATACATAGTCATTATTGTAAAAATAACTTATTCATAGTTTTTTATGATAAAAATCATAGTCGTGCCAAAAGTTCTTTGCAAAATTTTTTAATAAATATTTAAAATCACATTCAATGAAAACAAAATTTCAATTTGAATTTATTTTAAATACCGCGAAAAATATTAATAAAGGAAATGAATTTTAATTAAAAACTAAATAAGATAATTCGATCAATTTTTTTATTGTAATTAAAAGTTATCTGTTATTGAATATAAAGTGATCGTAGTTAGGTTTTGTAGTTACAAACAGGTATTAGCTGCGAGTCTAAATCATATGCTCTTAAATATGCTATTAATGATTGATATTAAGTGTTTTGTTATTAAATACTTTGCTTTTAATAAAGTGTGATCTTTAAATTGTTAAGTGTTTGTAATTACGTTTTAAACATAATGAAGACAAACAAAAGAACAGAGAATATGCTTTATTGAAACCTCTTTTCGCGAAGAAAAGTCGACCCCACATAACAGGTTTTAGCACTATTCAGTTCATTTTATAACCAATTGTTATTCATGTAAATTAAAAATATTTTACCATTAATTTGCTAATAATCTATAAAAATTGTATAAATTTTATTTATTACATTATAATTTATATCTAACATGAGTATAGCAACTCTCGCAAGCAAATACGAAAAATGCAATAAATAAGCCAATTATCCATATAAATATGAGACTTTTCATATTCATAACGGTCACAATCAAATTATCATTTGCCTGAATCTCGTCAAACGAGCACATGATGTTTGAATTGTGAAGTGAGACGCTTGTAGCGTACATATCTTTTATCCATTTTTCTATCAAACCATTTGTAACAATTTTATCTATTCTGAGTATATAGAAAAAAAAATTAAATAGATTTATTTTGATTTTTTATTTGATTCAATTATCATTACATTTGATTAATTTGTGAAATGTATTGTTCGCTCAAATCCTTGCGAAATCCCAATCCCATGGATGTGTCGTAAAATTGTTCGCTTGAAAAATGTAGTCTTAAATTCGGTTCGATTCCGCACAAATTAATTTTTAAAACCCATGCGTCGATCAGTAACTTAATGACCGCCACTTTTCCATTCATAATTAATCTCTTTAGCGGATCTTTAAGATGGCTGTTGTACTTCGCTATCGATATCTCTCGGTTAGCCTCCATTCTCTGCCAGATTAACATATTTTCTTCAATTTTGCTTCTCTGTATTTAAAAGATGACGAAATAACTGATTAACTAATCTAAATAAATATTTTATGATTAAGTGATACAATTATGATTTTTAGATAATTATATTTATCTTTTTTTTGATGAATTAACCCTTTTTTCTAAACTGAAATTATAAAACTATGTATACATTGACTTAATATACATCACAATAAATATATGCTATACTGAAATTTAGAATTTAATTTATAAATGAATAAATAGAGCTTTAAATTTCACAAATTTTAAGCAAAATAAAAATTGCAGTAAAAAACATAAATTCATTCATTTAAACACAAAGGCCTACATTTTGTTTGGCAAATATAATTTAATTTTTCAGTTAATATTTCCTTCAATTTTTCTATACAAAAATAAATTACATTTTAATACTGTTTTAAGTTTAGTGTGAATTGAAATAAAATTTGATGTGTATTAAACCTGTTTAAGAATGTTAATTATAAATAGGTAAAAATGCAATTTTAAAAAAATAAAAATAAATTAAAAATTGAGACGCTTCACAATGGTTTTAAAGTCGCTGTTATTCTTTAGCTCCGAATAGAAGGGCAAAGAAATTTCGTTAATCACAGCCTTCAACATATTCTCCAACACATTCTGATTGTCGTGAGTGAACTGTTCGATATTCTTGCGGATCAGCGTATTCACAGTCTTGTTGACCGGCCAGACAAAGCCGGTGGTCGTGCACTTGACTTTGCTGTGCGACACCAGCCGAATGTTGTTCGACTTAATAAATTTCTTGCGCAGATTCACGTGAATCTCCACGTAAAACAAGCACCGGTCGAGCGTCACGCGCGCCGTCTTATGTGTCGGATGGTAGCGATAGTGCGGTACTCCTAACTTGGCGTCGAAGTTAGCCTCGATCTCGATATTTGTCACTTGAATGTCGGCTCCGATTTTGAAGCCGCTATCGCTGTACAGACTAATTTTGGAGTTGTTGCTCACTTTTGCGAAGTTAGTCAATCCTTTAATCACAGCGTTGTTCAGTATAAGCGAAACTGTTAGCAATTCAAACAATTTTTTCTCTTTAGTTTTAAAGTATTTACATTCACTAAGTCTTACCGTATTTGTTAAAGTTAATCACTCGCTTCTCCCTCAATATGAACGGATCGTACAGATTCAAGTGATACTGTTTGGCGCAATTGAGTATGACGTCAACCAATTTGTTGGTGAGGAATAATTCGTTGTTCTCGTCGGCGGCGACCGTGGCCGACACGCTGAACAGGTTGGACACAAAACTCATTGCTGGCCGCGCAAGTGATCAGTTGGTTGTGTGGCTAATGTGAAGTTATGTTGTGATTCGACGCGTACTTTTTTTTATGAAATACTTGTCATTTTATAATATGATAATTGTTTATAAACCTTCATAGTTTATTGATTACACATACTCTAAACTGATATGTGCTGCGATTATTACTGCTCTCTCGTCCGCTCTGCAAACATGCGTTTAACACTCATTGCTAAATATTGTTATCTTCAATTTGTAACTGTTTTGTTATGATATCATTGCCAGGATTTAGATTTTGTTTTGGTGGAAAAAAGCGCATAACTTAGAGTTATACAGAGCTGCGTACTGTTTATTGTAAATGTATATAAAAGTAATTATGAAAGTTTGTGATTGTATTAGTTTTAAAATTTATGAACAATAATATTAATAATTTATGAATTCAATAAAACAAAACTAATAACTTTCAAATTAAAAAATATCAAATTGTTTGTTTTGATATTTTATACTTTAATAAATTATTTTAATTATCTTTAATCATTAATTTTAAAACTATTTTATTAATTTTAATATAATTGAAATTAACAAATTAATAATTCTATAATTTAGCGAATTAATTAAAAATTTAATCTGTAAAATAGTATAGTTATAATAAAAAAAACTAAAAATTAATAATTTTATTTTAATAAATACATTAAACTTATTTATTAAGCTTAATTAAACATTTTGAAAATATAATATATTAGTGAATATATAAATTCATTTATATAAAATAATAGTTAGAATCGTTTTCGGTGTAAAATCACTTTAATTGAAAATATGATTTTTAACACTTGAAACTTGAATAAAAGATAAAATGTAAAATTAAAAACAATTTTTGTGGCGAATAATTTTTCAAAATTGTATATTAATGTTGTTTACACGATAGAATTCAAACTTTGCAAAATGTAATGCAAATTTTTGATTATCAGTGATATTAAAAACATAATTTTATATTATTAAGCATTTAAGTTGTTTTAAATATAATGTTGTCGAAGGGATGTTTATTGTATTTACATCCCTTCTGCAACCCATTATTTTTTATGCTTAGTTCCAACTTATTATTTTTATCAATGATACATTACGATATAAGCGCACTATAACTGGTTGGCAATGATATAGTTTTAAATGCTAATTTATATTTGCTATTAAAATAAAGAATGCAGATATTATAAATGCCGTGATGTTTGCACTGAACATTCCTGCAACTGTAATATTATTAATAGAAATATAATAATTTTATATTTAATAATTATAAGAGATAATTATATATACTTTTCACTATTAAAACAACTTAATTCTTAAGTACACCTTTTTATCATTAAATGTAAATTAAAATTGGATGTTATACGATATCTTATCGTCTCTTAAACCGAAGGATAGAAACAAGCATAAAGTGACAAATAAAAATGTCATCATTGACCGGACTTTAAATATTAACCAAATTTTGCAAAAGTTATTGTTTTAACATAATCTTGATTTATACTTTAACATCTTCGATCATCTGATGAAATGAATTTTTAGAAATTAAAACTGAATCTAAACCTTCAATTTTAGAAATCTTTAAAGATTTATTCAAACGTTTCACAAATTAAATTTGATAAAGTTTAACCGAATTATTTTATTAACTTACTTAAAAAATTTTATTAAAAATACTTTATACATATTTACACAGATGCTGTGTAACTATTGAAACTGTGTAACTATTGATGCTGTGTAACTAAACAATTTTATAGACAAAATTTGTAAATTAAATAATGTTTAGAAATTAATAATTGAATTTTCAGCATTATATTATATTTTTTATTTAAAAGTTTTTCGCATTTAATTAATTGTCAATATATGTAAAACAAAAAAATTTCTTTACATATAATATTTCTAGAAATTTATTCATATAACAAGGCTGTATTTTTATTTTTGTGCATAAATGTAAGAAGATAATTCATTTTAAACATAAGTTTGTGATTCAAATTTATGTTTTTATGAAAAAGTTCTGAAAATGAATTAAAAATCATTTAATTATTATAGTAAAAGTTATTTTAGAAAGCAATTATTAAGATTATAAATAATATATATTTATATAAGAATATATATTTATATAAGTATTCTACATTTGTTTGTTTGCTAAGTTTAAATATTTTTGTTTTACATATAACTTTAATTTTAAATTTATAACTTTTACAAAAGTTTCAATTTTTTGTTAATTTTAATAGTTACAATAAAATAGTTAGAATAGTTTTTAATGCTTCAAAAATATGATATAAATTTCCAGTATAATTATGTTAAAACTTTTAATTGACAAACATCAATATTTAATGCAATTGAAGTGCATAAAAATCTTTCAATCAATATTTAGATTAAAATATAAATTTAAAGCATAAATATTTGTTACTTACGGAAAAAAATGTTTGAATAGATGATCCAAAGTCAATGCATGGAATGATCTTTTTGGCATACGCTAAATCTTTTAATGAATCAATTGGTATTGAGTTGTAGCCCGATATTAATTGTGCACCGATTAATGAGTTAAGCCATATGTTTATAAATAAATAATTGAAAATAAAATTGGTGAGCAATAAAGTGAATGCATCCAATTTTCTTTTAAAATAAACTGAAAAGTTTAAATTAAAAAGTTATTTTGAGTATAATTTCTTGATTTTAAATTCTCTATTTAACAAAAAAAAATTTATAAATTTCATAAATAAAATATTTTAAATTAAATTAAATATTTTCTAGAAATTATATAAACTTATGAAACTTAAAATTACAAAATCAGCGCAACAAAGTTAGAAATACTTATATAATGAATATATATAAATAAATTTTATACTTTGATTCAATAGTATTGAAAAAATATTGAAATAATCGAATTGTTTGGATGCATTTAAATAGATTTTGATTTTATTAATTGTTATTAATAAACCAATAGAGATAATAAGTAATAACCATATTAGATAATCAACAGTTAATAAATAATCGGTTACGTAGGTATCGATTTGAATTTTATGCGAATTTGTAATAATTATATTGGGCGTGACTATTAAATTTTTTGAAAACTTGATAACTTTTGCTCTCTCCTCGTTGAGTGATAATAGCGATATTGACATATCGCAAACCTAATTCAGTGGTAATTTTTAAGTTTAATTATCTGTAGTTATGAATTAAAAAAAACTTGCATTCTTTGCTAGCATTCCAATAATTCCTGTCCAATTATTATTTTCATCAATATTTCCATATCCATCTTGTATTTCATTGATTTTATAGCTAACAATATTAAAAAGTTTTATTTTAAAAATTTTTACTTTAAAAACATAAAATTCTATGATATATATATAGTTTGGTTTAAACTTTATTTACTTAATTGTGAAATGAAATGAAACATTAATAATTATTTATCAGTTATAATTTAATTTTAAGTAAAAGTAAACAGTTATATACCTTGTGTTTAATTTATTTCGAATAATATTCAAGAACTCCTTTAATAATCCATTATCTATTGTTTGACCATCATTTGAATTTGTCGATAATATTGTAAATGGTGGACTCTGTTTAACAAGATATATTCAGTTTCTTGTTTTTGCTAAAGATTTATTTTGAATATCATTTCAAAATAATACGACATACTTGAACGGCAGCCAATTGTAATATCATTTGAAATACAGTATTTAAAATTTGTGATTTAAAATTAATTTCTTAAACTAAAATCATCTAAATTTACTCTTTAATATTCATATCAGTAATTTAGGCAATTTCAGTATAATAATATTATTTTTACTTACTTAATAGCACTTACAAACGTACATTGAAAACTGTTATTGAGAAAACAAGCATTTACTTTAAAAATTGTTTATTCATTATCATTGCATCAATTGGTTATATTATTTTTATATTATTATATTATTTTTTATTAGAATAAAATAACTATTATATAACTATGCATGCATAACTAAAAGTTCTCGTTATATAATTCCCGAATTTTTATTTATCAAAAATCTTAATATTTTTGTACATTCATGTTTAACAATTATATAAAATTAGTATAAAATTCCTAAATATAACATTTTGTCTATTGCTCTGAGCTAAAAATTTTTGATTAATTATTTTATAAAAATAGTTCAATATTTTACATTAAATTGTTTAATTTCTAACAAATCAAACATTTGTTACTTTTGTTATACCCAGTAGTTCGTTATACTCAGCTTTTACTGTATTATTTATTCAATACATAAAACATTGTGTATTAATTTATTAAATAGAATAATAAATTATATTAAGCACAGCTAAAATTTTACATAATAAAGCCATCATATTCTGTTATTTTTTATACCAACGAAATTATGTTTAGAACCTCTAACTTAAGGCTTACAATAATGTCTAAAACTTACATAAATGACTTGTTTTCATCAATATAGTGTATCTTTTTAATAAGAGTTTTATTCAAATTTAACTGCTAGTGCTGAAAGTGATAAAGTGATAAACTATTGATTTCAATTAACTAACTTCAGTTAATTGATTTCAGTTCACTAACTTTTACACATTCAAGCTCTACTATAGTTCTAAACTATTCAAATACATTTTAAAGGTAAATAACATTAAAGTTAAGTAAATTACATTAAAAAATAATATGATAATAAGGTACGTCTACTAATGATTATAGTGTTAGTATTGTGTAAGAATACGTAAAGCATTAGCAATATTTTATTATTGAGTAATAACGTATACATAAATATTAATAAATTCTTATTAATGAATGTAAAGTTTTTTATAATATGTTAATAGTTTATATCTATTAAAAATTCACATATTTTAATTTTTATACCGCCATCAAATGATATTACAAAGCATTAAATTTTCGTGTTTATAAATTTTTAATTAGTCTCATTTTTATCTAAAGTGGTATTATATTTATACCAAACCTGTTCCCAATTTGTTTATCTTCATAAGAATAATATTATAAACGATAATTGAAAAAATCTGAATTAATACAGATATCGATAGTGGAGAACGTACAGGTGTGCGACTTTTTGAAAATAACGCACAATTTTTCATTATGTTGTTTATCTTTAACTTTTTCTTGACAATTACGTGTACTAAAAGAGACATAAAATTATTAAAGTCTTAAATCAATTTTAACATTTTTAACTTGAAAATGTTGAAATTTTTATTATTAATAACATTATTAATTATAATATCAGTTTCAGAAGTTTACAGTTTTAATGCCAATTCATGGATGAGAATCGGAAGAATATATTGCGCTAAACCTCGAGATGAAGACAAATATGAAGCCCTGTTTCGATGTGATGAGAAAATTACTGAAGCTGTAAGCGGACTATTTTGATAATAAATTGTTTAACATTTTGTGCATTTTATTTGAATTAAAAAGTATTCTTATTTAAAATTAGCGAAAGAATTTACTATCGGAATGCATGTGGGAGTTGAATGCGAAGCGATTAAACAATGACGAGCCCATTATATGTCAATACTATAATTTGGAGACACTAAAACACGATGTTTGTGAAGCTATCAAAATTAGTATTTAATTTTTTATCATTCTTACATAACAATTGCTTGTTATGTCTCAAAATAAACAGATCGATGAGTGCATGTTTCAAAAGCAAGACGACTATTACATAAATACCATTCACTCGTTTTCGAGCGCTAATAAAACTTCAAAAACAATTGGAAAATTAATACACGAAATTGAATATGAATACCAGGTGTCAATAACTTTATAATGTTAATTATACTTGACTACTAATTGCTGTTTAAGTAATTCAATTATCGTTTCAGTATTGCGTACTTTTAATAGACCGTAGTTATGGATTTGAACATCTCTGCGAAATGAAACTCACAGACGAACAGACGATTGCAATCAAAAAATGTGAGAAAATTATACCTAAAATGGTCTGTAAAATATATGAACGGTTTGGCAAAAAAATCTAATTCAATATTTATTTATTTTAAATTCATAATCAAGTAAAGAACTTTAAAATGTTATAAAAATAGATATTACTTAATTTATAGGTTAAAATAATCAGAAACTGCATGAAAGCCAAATCAATAGAGCCTCGACAGAGACCACCGCTTTGTGATAATCTCGAATATTCTCAGGTTAAACAATGGCTAACATTTACATTTATAGTGAAAATTTTAAAAAATTATTATTTCCAACTCAGGTGGGAGACTGTTCTGAGGCCAAATATAAGAAACTCGATCAGGAAAAGCTCAAGGATTATGTCGAGACAAAATTACCACAATATATTGTAAGATCTTTTTATTGAAACGATAGCGAGTTATTTATTTTTATTATTTTTCAGAAATGCTTGAAAGAAGTTATTCCCAAATAAAATAAATACAGAGATATAAATAGCGTGTAATAATTCAATAAAAATTATATTTTATGTACTTTTAGTAGAATATAATTTGTTCGTTAATGAAGTTTGTAATTAATTATAATTAATTTTTTATTACAAAGAATAAATTATTAAAGCAATAATCGTAAACAGGAGTGAAAGCAAATAATAGCTGAGATCATATGCTTTTGCCGAACTGTTAACTTCACGATAGAGTCCATCATTGATGGCCCGAAGTAGTGGATAAGAAATATTGTGGCACACCATGTCGATGTCGTCGAGACCGATCTCCCAGATTATGACACCACCGAATCCATTCATTCGGACATAGTCTGCTTTGCTGTTTGGAAATCAATATTCAAATTAATATTTATTTACTTTACTTTACTTAAATTTTACTTTTAAGGGTTTGCCATTTTAATTATGATCAGATAAAGATAGGAAATTTGCCAGAAACCTTGTCATCTATTTAATTACTAGTTTTAAGAGTACCATTCGTTATGGTACAACGAAGTAAACAATACTTCAATCAAAAAATAATTTCTAAAATTTGGGTTTAATAATAATTAAATAACTAAATTATTTAAAATTGTTTTAAAATACTCAAAATTTTTAGAAATATGTTGCAAAATAATATATGAGCAAAAGATGCACATTTTAATCTTGAAATACATAATTGATAGCCTTTTCTATTCGACACTTGCATATACTATTTATTGCAAACCATACACAGCATACTGTATTTGTAAAGTGAATCCGAATAAAGTTATGACTTTAAAAGATGACATACTTGAATGCCTGTTTGGGGTCATCGAATCCGACCCAATAAGTGCCGCGATAGGCATAAGGATCGGTACCATTTTCGAAACCGTAACCCATAGTCAGCGTGCCGTTTCGAACTTCTTCACAAATCTCCACATAATCTCTGGCCGGCGTTCCCTCAATGGTTAGCGGAACTATTGGAGCGCCGATGCCGTGTTCGCTGGCATTGATGAGCGTAAACGATCGGCCATAGAAGGGCACTCCGATTAGTAACTTATTCTTTTCCACGCCTTGTCTGTGATAGAAATTGAGTGTATCGATACAATATTGATACGCCGAATGATGTTGAGTTCGGTTATTGGCCACCAGATAACCGTAGTCATCGTAGGTCATCACACTTAAGTAATCCAAATACCTTTTAATAAAAAGTAAATATATATATTGTGCAGATCGCGGAATTAGTTTTAGTTAGTAAATGAGTTTTACTAGATTTGACTTTAATATATGACATAATGTAAGTTTGAAATATAAATTTAATCATATTATGACGAATGTTGGCTTATATAAAGATACGTGGATTATAAGATAGAATTTTATACGTAATATAATTCATGAGAAATCATTTACTGTAATAATGTAATCATTTGTATATTACTGTTGATAAAAAAAATTAAGGAATTCTTTTGTTAAATAATTCTGTCTTATCTCAAGTACATTACTGTGTGCAGTATAAGAAGTTTTATTAATTATTATTATTACATATCTTTATTTATGTAAAAATAATTTACTTACTTATTTAAATCAGCGAAATTATATGCCAAACTACTGATATGTTCATCTCCTTTGACAGCAGCAGAGACCGATAAATGTAAAGAAGAGTTGGAGTCAAACTTTTCTCTGAGTTCCTATGTTTAAAATTTTTAAATAATTAAATTTATTATTTAATATAATTATTTTATACTCTATCTTTATTTTAAACAAAAAAAATAATTTATTCATTAAATTTTAAAACAATTTTTCAAAATAAATAAATAAAATGACATTATAAATCATAATAATTATTTAATTAAGTGAAAATGTTGTCGAAATTTTCATAAAATCTTAATATGGTTCTAAGCTTGTATTGAAATGCATTTTAATAATGTTAGATTTAATATAAATAGCTCTAAAAGAGTTGATTTACTAGACTTGATTAATCTAATAGATAATTGAGTTAAGAGTAGTCATAGTTTTGTAAATTAAATCAAAAAATAATTTTTAAACAAGAAATTCTAAGCGAAGCTCAAATTTTTTAAAAATTTATTCAATGCTTATGAGCTTAAAATAATCGGTACTAAAATTTAGTTTCAACTGACAGCTATCATAGCTAATAATAACTGCCATTACTAATGGACAGCCTCTCAATTAAAATACCATTTATTTATTCTGAATATTTTTTTGGTGTAGTACTTACTCGAATCACTTTCGAGAAGTCCTCCCTATCGCTGACCGGCCCAGCCGTACAGTTATCCTGCCAGCAAACTGGAAATTCGTAGTCCAGATCAAATCCATCGAAACTATAATCAATCATCAATTGATAGGCATTTTCGACAAACAGGTGTCTCGTGCTGTCGTTGGCGAAAACCCTCGAATACTTCTCCGCTTCGTCACCCCAACCGCCAATCGAGACGATAATTTTTAAATGTGTATTGTTTTGCTTTAAGGCGTTTAATTGTTTATACAATTCAGTACTGTTGGGCCGGTTGTCGACCGGAGCGGCAGTGGTCTCGTTCAGAATGAAGAACGAGTAATGAATATGAGTGCACAGTTTCGGATCGATTATGCTGACATTATGATGGTTAGGCCAATAGCAGATTACTTTGAAATTATTGTCACAATTAGCATGACTAGCGAGAAGTAAAATAACACCACTCAAAACGACAGTAAGAAATAGAGATTGCATTCTTTTAAGGCACAAATTTTTACTGTGATATTTTGATTTTCTCTATTTTATTACAGCGAAATGTGTTGTTATTTTACGATTAAACAGCATTAATTAGGTTGAAATAAAATGTTATGTGTGTGTATAACATTTTATTTTCAAATTTTTATGTTGTGTTGCATTACGCAAACGGTCATAGGTTTAGGCGATAAAATACTAGTGTAAGTCAGTGTAAAGATAAAACTACATTCAAATAAATAACAATTTAAACATGACTTTTTCAAATTAAAAATATATCAATATTGATATATTTTTAAAAAATATTACGTGTGTTTATTATACATAAAGTTTTTAATTAAAATTTTATTGCTTTATATGTAAGATTAATAAATTTTAAATAATATAACATTAATTTTCAGAAGTTTTTTTTTATATTAATTGGTAGTTATTTAAACGTTTTAAAGATAACTATTTAATACTTAAAACATTAAAATTAATACCAAATTTATCGACAGTGATTGTGTTTGGTATGTTTGATAATCAATGTACGAGTAAAATAAATTGCGAAACAACTTTTTTATAATATTAAATTACTTAACAGAAAAATTACGTCTTTTTTAATTAGTTTATTAATTTTCAAATTTAATATTTAATATATTAACTTAATATAATATATATTTAATATAAAATTCAAACTCTATAAACATTGTAAATTAATCTCAATATTTATAAACATTTTAATCAGTTAATTATTAAACTTATAAATGATTAAATTTTATTTGAGTTTAGAAATTCATTAATTTTTGTTTTAGTTGAGCAATTAAAGTAATAGTTTATTTATGTTACAATTTTTTGATTTTGCTTGAAATTGATTCGTAAATTTATCACAAAAATATTCTATAACCATAAAAATTACTCTGATTTTAATGTAATTTAAAAATACCAAAACCATATAGAAAGCGATTCATTATTTTAAAAGTTTTTTGACGCTTAATTTTATTTCAAATAAAAATTACATCAATATATTGTATAAAAGAAATTTTTTTTAAAAAAATGTTGCCTAAACTTGATTGAAAGCAATGATAATTCAAAAGCACCGAGAGAGTGATGCTTCTTCATTATGTTAATGAGAAATAAATTGAAAAACTTTTTATAATTTAAGATAAAATACGAGTTATACAAATTTGAGTTCAGAAAACCTATTTTAGTATATTAAGCGAAGAGCTGTTTGGTTTTGATTCGTAAAGATCGGTGTGTGTCTGCTTTTAAAATTTTTTGATTAACAAAGAAAATACTTTATAGAAATTAATTTTTAAAAATAACTTCAAAAGTTAAAATGAAGCAAACCTTTTCATTAACAATTTTATTATTGTTTTCATTATTAAAAAGTATTTGTTTCTATTATTGACGCAAAAATTATCGATTATTTATATCTATTATTTCCTTTAGTCATAGATTGCGAACTTAAAGAAACAACAACCTCAGCTTTTCTCGAGGATTGCCTGTCAGCTCACAACAAGTATCGAAGGCTTCACGGATCAGAAAGATTGGTTGAAGACCCGAAAGTATGATTTCTTTTACAATATGTTTGTTATTAAATTACTATAATGACTATTATTATCACATAGATTTCAGATTTTGCCGCGTTTCGTCTAAGAAGGATGTTAAGCCGAGGCGAGCTCACGAAAGAGAGTCTTCAACGGCTATCCGAAGTGTATGGCGAAAGTTTTTACTGGTATCACGGTATGTGTCGCTCTTCTAGATTTTATATCATTTTTGTTGATAATTAATTTATGTTTAGACGTAAGCGGTCACCATAATTGTCGCGATGCCACCAAATATTGGTACGACGGCTATAAAAGTTACGATTACAATGAGCCGGGCTTTTCGCAAAAATCGGGCGGTTTTACTCAAATTGTTTGGCGAAGCACTCGACAGTTGGGCTGCGCTCGCGTAACCGGTCTGAGCAGAGAAAGCGTTTACGAGACTTATATTCTTTGCAACTATTATCCCGCCGGCAATATAAATGGCAAATATCCGTATAATGTTTATCCTCGCGTCGACGACGAAAGAAATGCTTTCGAAAGCCCAATATCTATCGGTAGCATCAGTACTGGTAGTATTCGCGTATAATAATTAAGTTTCTTTCTTTAAATAAAATCTACTAAACATTATATATTAAAATCGTAATTATTTTCCTCTTTAACTAATTTAACTAACTTTAAAAACCTAACGTAAACTTTAACTTTAATGTTTAAAAGTATGGTGTGTTTTAAAATATGTAGTTCATAAAAGTTAAATAAAATTATGACTTTAAGTAAAAATTTACTATAAAACCACAAAAATATTTTCGTATGGTTTTACTCAAATTGTTTGGTGAAGCACACGACAGTTGGGCTGCACTCAAATTTAGGTACACTTTTACTACAGGTATACACTAAAGTCTTTTTCCGAATTAGTAATTAAATGTTTGAATGTTAATTTTATTTACAATTGTGATTGAAATTAACAATTTAATGTAATCAAAATTAACGAAAACTATTATTTATACAGTGAAACACTTAATGGAACCCATGCCGACATCTAACG
>JAQIYA010000546.1:0-19237 GCA_034699355.1 Microtritia minima
CTCTCTCTCTCTCTCTCTCTCTCTCTCGCTCTCGTTTCTCTCCTCCCGTTTCAGTTAATCTCTCGTTTGGTGGTCTGTGTGACGCGTCTGTTACGTGATTCGGTGCGCGCAGCAATCAATACCTTGATTGAGGTAGTAGTCGGCAGTCGGTCACAAATATGAGAATCGACAACAACTGCGTTCAATACTGCATACACTCAGCACTGCATTCAAACCAATATACAAAATAGCGTAGAAAAGCGAACTGCGAGACCAATATATAGATATATATTCTATGTTTATCTCGTTTTTCTTACTTTCGTTCATTTATTGCTGTTATTTTATTTTATAATATAATTGCAATAAAATCAGATCAATAGCCATGGAATTATTAGTCAAGAGTTTTGCGGCATTAAAATACGGAATAAAAGCGTTTAGAAAAGCGGAGAAAAGATTTGAGATTTAATATAAAAGGCGAGCGATATGTTAAAGCTTTCTAAAGCGTCTGTCCGTATAGTGATTGGGAAGCTGTACCTAACGTTCAGTCTATACAGATCTGCACATTCATAGCCGTTCAAAGCCATTGCTAGCCATTCAAAGCCATTCATACAGATTCGCGACTCACTCGATCGCAGCCATCATTTTTTCTAATCGCAACATCAGCCGTAAAAAAGCGCATTTGTTGGCCTGAGATGAGACGCCGCTTACGCCTATTCACGATATCTCCGCTAAACATGATTTGTCTTCCAAACTATTAGACGCCAATTCCAACCACCACTCCGTTCGCTCTTCACTTTTTCGCGAATTATTCATTCAATTAGCAGCGAATACGAGAACACGAACCAGAAATCTCATCAATTGTTGGCTGAAATGGCAGAAATAACTACGAACAGCCCGAACATGGGTTCGCTCTCACACGTCAACCTCAATCTGATGCCCGATCTCAGTCACCTGACCGACGAGGAGAGGAAGATCATCGAATCGGTTATGTTGAGGCAGAAGCAGGAGGAGGACAACGAGGCACAGGTTTTGAAGTGAGTCTTTTGAGTTCGTCTTTATTACGCTTTGTATGAAAATTATATGAAAACAAGGCTATCTCTCACTCATTATTTGAGGCTATAATTTGCGAATTTAATGCCTGTAATTCGTTTCGAAATGTTTTACGCGTAATCATAATTAATGACAGCATAGATAATTATATTTACAGTTCATGCAAATTTGATATTTCGATGGCATAGATTTTTACACACACTCTCTTATTAAAGACATCAAAACAAAATTTGCATTTAAATGAATTTTTATGAATATTTGTTGACGTTTAAAGAAGTATCCATTTCTTCGATACTGTGTGCATATAATTCATTAGTTATTCTTTACATAATTTTATTCTGTTTTGTTAGTGTATTATATTTGTCATATCAACACAATAGCTATTTATTGATAAAATAAATATTTCTCTTTGTATAATATAATACTCGAATATGAGATAATAAGTTTTATTTTAAATAATAAGAGTATTGAATGCAAAAACGAACTCAATTTTCTTTTCGTTGTGGCAGAAAAAAACAGGACGAAGTGATGATATTAGAGAACGCGATCCGAAAGCGCAACGAAGAGCAAAAGAAATTGGGTCTCGAAATGGACGCCACGTGCCAGATATGCCTGAAGACCAAATTCGCCGACGGTATCGGTCACATATGTAACTATTGCAACACGAGGTGCTGCGCGAGATGTGGCGGTAAAGTGACGCTGAGATCGAACAAAGTATGTCAAAACAAAAATATGAAACCAAATTCGTATGCATTTAGAAATACTGGCACAACAGTGAAATGCAAAGTAATTAATTTTGTTTGTTTGCCGAAACCAATTTAGATAATCTGGGTGTGCATACTGTGCCGGAAAAAGCAGGAATTGCTAATCAAAACCGGACAGTGGATACACAGCAGTATGGCTAACAGACTGCAACAGCTCGAGGCCGAGCTCGAGACCCCGCTCTACGACCGCACGTACCACTACCTGAGCGGCAAAGAAAACAGCCAAATGATGAACTCGTACTCTGCCGGTCGGCGCGGTTCGCTCGGTCTGCCGTCGAGACCGCAGCTCAACAGGGAGTTACGGCGACAGTACTCGCAAGAGTCGCGTCCGCCGTCGCAGTCGTCGGCGAACAACGCGTGGGACGAGAGAGTGGTAGCGAAGCCTTTAGTTCACAATAATTTGCCATTTTCTTCACAGTCTAAAGTGCTATTACCGAACTCACACACGACCACACAGAGGTTGATGCCTGAGATTCCTACGAGAAGACTGGAGAAAAGTGAATCACTCACGCGGTCCGACACAGCGTCGTCTCGAAACAGTGCCACTCATTCCATGCTCGACAGTGCCGGCGGTGTCGGCAGCGGACGCAAACTGCCGCGACAGCGGAGTCGAGAGATTTGGGAGTTGACCGACAATAGCGGCAACGCGTCTAACGTTTCGTACGCCGATCTCATTGAGCCGACAGCGACACAGTCGACGCCGGCCAGCAAACAGCTGCCGACCATAACGGCCGAACAACAGGCTCTGCTGCGCGAGCGATCGATCGGATTGCGAAACACTTCAATTCAAGTGCCTTCAGAACTGGTAGACAGTCATCACTACGACATGAAAAAGCAGTTATTCTCGTCGAACGGCTTTCCCAAGAAGAGCCACTTAGAGCCGAGTTCGGCCACTCTCAAGGTGTTCGCCGACAACAATCGCATCCACTCGTCGGCCGGCAATCGGCGCCGCAGCACAGCGGAGAGCGTCATCCGCAACGACTCGCTCAGCTCCGACCAGTCCGAGTGCGTGCGTCCGCCGCCGCCAAAGCCCCACAAAGCGCGCAATAAGTTGGGAAAGAAGTTGCGGCCATACAGCTCACTGAGCAGTTCGGACGAAGAGGTGCGCTCGACGCCCGAGTGCTCCACCGAAGAGGACCAGGACATCGAAAGCGAGAGCATCAGCGAAAAGGGCGACCACATCGATAAAAACCTTAAGTGCCAAACTTTTATGAAACCGGAAGAGATACTCGATGCCAAAATCAAAAAATTTCTTGCTGTAAGTCTCGCTTTATTATTCTCACTCTCTTTTTTCGCATTTTTCATGCAATTTACAAATAAATATGTTTCATATTAATTAATACCCGCCCAGTAATTATTCGGCGGAAAAACTGTTATTTTCATCTCATATGTCGATGAAAAATGAGGTTACGATCCGACTCTTGTCCCCCTTTTTTTCTGTCCCCCATATATCCATTGTCATGACTTTGTGTGCAGAACTTGTGCTGTATTTCTATTCTATCGATACTTATATTCAATACAGCATTACCAAAAAAAGTTTAACAACATATCAACTTATACTTATAGTTCACTTATATAATACCATAACTAATAAAAATAAACTTAAAATATCATTAGAAATTTGCTTCAATCAATAGAGATTCAGAGAATGCTGCTGCAGAGAATAAGTAAACTTAAATGTAATTCACATAAACTAAGAGAGAGAGAGAGAGAGAGAGCACTGAGCGTCGCGTCACTGAGAGAGAGAGCAGTCTATCTATTGAATAACTGCTTGTTAAATGTAGAGATGAACAAAAGGTTAAAAGGTTAAAATTTTCATTAACCTTTAACCCTGCAAGTTTAAAAATTCTTTAACCTTTAACTTTATCCTTAGGTTAAAATGTTTGCTTTTAACCCTAAGGTTAACCCTGGTTATAGGTTAAAGTGTTCATCACTAGACTTAACATTTAACTTAAATGAATGAAAACCTACCGATAATATACCTGTGCTTTTTCTGACTCTAATATAAATTTTTACATATTAATATTTGAATGTCGCAACACATAAGTTACAAACTAAATTTTTAACTAAATTTAGGTCCATTTTAGTTATTTATTAGTATATTTATTTCCAGCGACAGTGTCTACGATTGTCGACATTTGTCAAATGTTATAAATAATACTTTACTGCATAAATTCTCGCTGTACTGTTGCAGAACTTTTTTCGTATTATTTGATTTTTTTGTTGATTTAAACCTATCTTTTTATTTTAGTCAGTTTAAGGAATAAGCTATACTTGAAAAATAGTAAATATATTAACTAATATATGCAATGTTGAGTACTAGCGTACAGAGTATTACATTATAATCTTAAGATTAATCTTAACTTAACATATTTTTCAAAAGGTAATAATTTATTTCTTGGATCTAAAATAGTTACATAATTAGTTAAATCATTTTTATAAATAATTGTCCTAATTTTTTATATTAAAAAATATACTCAAAAGGTTAACTCAGTTAACCCAGAGTTAACCCCTGCTAAAAAGTTAACATAGGTTAAAGTTTTTCATCATTACATCATGTAAATTGATGTGCAAATAACAATTTACATATTGAGCTATTTTATTAACTTTGTTTATATTATTTATATTTTATTTATGTTAATAAATTAGTCAATAGGTTAACCCTGATAATGATTTGCTTAACTTGTAACCCTGGGTTAACCTTATGGTTAAGTGAAGCTATGTTAAAGTGATCAATCATAATGTTATTAGACTATGAGGTGTTGAGTCTGGTGAGTGAAGTGAAGTCTGAATGAGTGGACTTATTTAGCATGACTTTTGACTGCATATTTAGTGATGCGTATTGTATTGAAAAAACATTAGTAACTTATTTATGATAATAATAATATATAATGTTATTAATAATTGTTATTGACTGCTGTTAACCTGAGGTTCGGCACACGAATCGATGAATAATGTGAGTCTTTTAAATTTGTTGAATTGAATACAACAATAGCATAAATATTGTGCATATTTGCCAAATTAATGATTAACATTTTACTTGTTTTAATTTAATTTTTTGCCACATTTATTAAATACAATTTTTAAAGATAACTCTAAGATCAGATAAGAAGATAAGATCATTATTATTACACAACAATAAACTGTTAATATAAAACCATTAGATTAATATGAAATACTTTTGTATCCCAACAGCGTTGACATATAATCGACGTCACAATCGAGTAAAATTCAATATTAACTTTTAAGAAAATAATTATACTCTGATCTTAAATGAAAGGGATAATAAATAAAACAAATTAAGTTTAGGCCAATTAAAATCAATTAAATACGTGTCGCTTTAAATAATAACACGCCATTATTTTTTTTTGTTTTTAAACATTAATAATTACTCGAATTATATGTGTTCATTTTCGGCAATCATTTGGATTGCGTTTTCATACAAAAAAGAAATATCGCCATTGATTTAGACTGGACTATAATTCAATATAATAATAATCTCGTATATTGACAAAAATTGTAATAATCTTTATTATTAGGGCATTATTTTGTTGCTTAAATAGCGTACTGTGCAGTAGTCGTCCTAATTTCCGAAACAGGCATTCAAGTTATATACAAGTTATATACATCTCCATAACATGAGTCTCATAGCTTCACACGTTTCGATAATCTCTGAGATGTACGGAATATAAGTTTAATGGCAAAGTATTATGGCTTGAATTCATCATTAAAATTTTATTTCACTATTAAATATTTACTTAAGAACTGCAAATAGAAAGGCGTAGAATTGAAAATTACATTCGATTAATGATTTTTCGTGGGACTCGTCTTTTAATTAAGCATTTTTAGTTTGAATTTTAAGTTTAGCCTTAATTTAAATTAGGACCACATATTTTACAGGCATTTCGGTTAAAACTGTAATTTGCTTAAATTTAGAGTTTAAAAGTTATTTCTAAATTCAAACGTTAAAACAAAAAACTGTACCAAACTTTAGGCGTAAATACTGTAGAATATAATTTTATTATTATTATTATTTTTAAAAAATCATTATTAATGATTCATTAAAAATCATTTGATTGTCTTTAATTGTAAGTGAATTAAAGAGAAAACTTCAAAATCATTTATTTTGCGTGAATTGTTAGAAAATTTTTTATTTTAAAAATCATTGCCCATAAAAGAATAACTAAAGAATTTTTGAATTATCTTTTTTTAAATTTATCAAATATATAAGGAAATAATATACAGACAAATAATATACCATTAAATCAAACTTTGAAAATATTGAAAAATTTCTATAATATAAATATCAACGAAAATATTGATCGAGTAAATTATGATTGAAAACAATATATGACTTAATGATGTAATTTAAATTAATGATATAATGAATGAAGGAGATAATGATAATGTAGATTTTGATATTCAAGTTTTATGATTGCCTGAAATGCGCTCCAATTACGTCGATGTCCAACAAAAAGATTTCTTGTTATATCATATTATGATATTTATCATCTAAATGTAAAACTTTTAATATGAATTTATATATTTATTAATTAATATATTTATTTAATGAATATTAAAATTAATTATAATGCTTTTATCTATTTTATTGTCAAACAATTTGTTATATAAAGCTGTTTTTCCGTTTACATTATTTTTTTTTACATTAGAAATCAACTATAATTATAATTTTATTTTACAATTTTTTTGTACTTTAGATTTTGGGGTTTGTTATCAAATGTTTTAATAAATAAATTTAACAAATGATAAGTTAGGCGAACGGAATAAATTATTTAATATTTCAAAATTAATAAATCACTGGATATATATAGCTAAGAATGTATTAGAATTGTACGAAAGCTATCGCATATCAAATTTAAAATATGGAATTATTCATCAATAAAAAGAGAGAAAAATAAGGAATAATTAAAATCTCTATAAACTATTTAAAAAATAAAGTGAGTTAAAACAATGTATTTTTATTGTTAAGTTAAATTTTTAAGATAACTTTTTTAATAACTTTTAAACTATAGAATATAACAGATTTTTAATTTTAATTGTTGTTTATATTTAAAACAAAGCATTATTCAACAATAAAAGAGAAAATTATATTTATTAAAATAATAAATTTTTATAGCGGCGAAACCGCGGGAAATGCCTATTAACTTATTTTATGAAAATATTCATATAATTATATTAAAAATTCTTATATGAAGCTTAAGAAAATTTTGTCTTTATTTTGAAAACAAATATTAGATAATTTTAGGTTTAAATGAATATTTTATTATAAAATATTTTTATTAACTGAAAAATGCAAAAATTAATAAATTTTTATGATCTCTAGATAATTAAATAAGTATAAATTTATAAACACATATAATAAAAACTATTACAAAATATAATTTAATCTCAATAAACGACTTTTAGTTTTAATTTATACACCAATTAGAATAAGCTATAAATTAAATTTATTATATATTTAATATAAATAATAGAAAAATTGAACACATATAAACGACATTTATATTTGCATAAATATTGTTTTAAATAATGTAAAACGAAAATTAAATTAAAACAAAAATCTGTTTTTTTAATTTAAATTTAAATTTTATTTATTTATTATATTTTTACAAAGGATTTATTTAGAGCTATCGCTTAAATGACAATTTTAATTAAAATATATTTATATATATATATATTTGTTTTAATTAAAAATCTTTGTTCAGTAATTTTAGAATTTTATTATCTAATTATACAACGAATGAATAGCTATTCTGTTCAATGGCGTAATTTACAAAATTTTATCATAAAAATTAAATTAAAAAAATTTTCATAAATTAAAGTTTACTATAATTAATTAAACTGATTTGACTGAATCAAAATAAATGTTGAGTTTGCTCAAAAAAACCTTACATTGTGCTCAACCGTAACAACAGCTCAGCTCAGAGGCATTTTCTTATGAAAGATCATGAATAAAAGCTTAGCTCAAAATTTGTATGGGGTTTGTGTAATAATATACTCATTACGAGACTAACGTTACAAAACTGATTCATTTTTTCGCAGACTTGATTGTATTTACTTTTACATTACTCATGTGTGTATATCATTGGCATTATTTCCATCAGTGCCAGAGTTTGGTATCATTACATGTCCGATATCTGTGTCTGCGGTTTAAACATTAACGTTCGCCAGTTTTATTAATGATTGTAAAAAAGTGTCTTTTAAGGGGCAATAATGACGCTTAATTATGGCATACAATGCGCTTTTATATGTTTACAAAGATGCAATTAACTGATACTATAATAGGATACATCAATTTTTGGTCAATATTTATTTATACAGTAAATGTAATCTAATCTGAATTTATTGAGGCAGTCATTGAATTGATTTAGATTTGATTTTTACTCTGAAATGCTTAGGCATAGAAATAGGCATTCAATTTAATATATTTCGACAATGAATTCAAGTTAAGAATTACGTACATCTTTAATCATATGTGAATTTTAAAATAGGATTCAATAGACATTTAATATTTATTTATAAAAAAATTTACCCATAATTTGCACGTAAATTAATTTTTATTCAATTTTTTTTGTTGACTGTAAAATTATTTTGAACAAAATTTTAATTTAAAAAAATGTTTTTAATTTAATGTGTATTAACGCAATGGAATATCTGAAATAAGTTAGCATTTCTTTGACTTTAACTTTTGACATTTTACATAACAAATGAAAGACAAGTCTGGGTAAATATATTCATGCGAATATATTGCCCAAACGTAGAGATTCTCGATTTA
Organism: Microtritia minima; assembly: GCA_034699355.1. Lineage (NCBI taxonomy): Eukaryota > Metazoa > Arthropoda > Arachnida > Sarcoptiformes > Euphthiracaridae > Microtritia > Microtritia minima. Next base: position 8,590 of record JAQIYA010000546.1, read on the forward strand.
AATTAGAAATGTGTATTAATTTTTTTAATAAAATAAAATGCAGAGGGACTTCACTGTCGAGAATATTATTGCCATCAGATTTTTTTTTGTTGTTGAATTAATGATATCGTATTAACATAAAATTTAAAATATGTTGATTTGATTGCATATAATTTTGATTTGATTTTATGTAAATAGGTCGACATAGTCTTTTTAACATAATCTTATTATAAGATTATAGAAAACAATTTGTATTAATAAATCGGTAATAAATATTTTAATTATAAAAGTATAGACATTGAGTGAATTTGATTGTCTGTGTGCGTCAGTGTGTGTGTGTTTCTCGTTATTTTAGCTCTAAAAGATATAATTCTTTTAAAAATTCAATTATTGTTTATATCTTTATTACTTAATAAAACAGATGTTAAATATTTATATTAAATATTTTATTAATCTCTATAATTTCCATCTCATAAATTAATTAGAATAATAAAGTATATGACTGTGTCGTCTCTAACAATGTTTTCAATTATAGAATTTAGTTCTTTTAAAATAATAATAAATTAATAATAAATCCGTATTAAATATATATTAAAGTTAAATTATGTTCGAGAGAAATAGAAAGACAGAAAGAAAGAAAGAAAGAAAGAGAGAAGAGTAAGAGACAAATATTTTAATTTAAATTATTCAAAAAATTATTGGCGAAAACACTGGAAAAAGGCTAATAATCTATTAAATTAATATTATTATTATTAAACTTTTTCATGTAAGAACTCTACATTTAAATAAATTAAGATATCAATTATAAATTGTAAACTTAAAATATATGAGACAATACTTAACAATATCTATAGACTTAATCTAATAAACAATAAGTGTTGACATATAAAACAATTGTTTAGTACTAAATTATGCAAACGACAACTATATAACTGTCCACTATCACCACTTTCAGCATCCCATTACTTGGAATCCCTCGAACGATGGCTTTCATTTAATCGGACACATGATTCTTAAGAAACATCTGGTCGACGATTCGACTTCGAGTTCGAGCGCAACCATTTTGGGGCTCAAAGTGGTCGGAGGAAGGATTATAGAATCTGGTCGATTGGGTGCTATTATCGAAAAAGTCAAAAAAGGAAGCATAGCTGACACCATTGGCCGACTCAGACCTGGTTTGCTAAACTATTTACAATTTAAGCTTTTAACTAAAGTTATCATTAATTGCCAACTGTTTGGTTCGCGGTTTAGGCGACGAAGTGATGGAATGGAACGGTCGCTCACTTCAGGGAAAGACTTACGAAGAAGTGTATGACATAATAGCCGAGTCGAAACAGGAGCCTCAAGTCGAGCTTATAGTATCGCGAGCCACACATAAGATACCGCTCTCCAACAACACCGGCTATTTCGACGAACGGCGCGACGAACTACTTATGGCGCAGAACCGAATCGGTCGCAGGCATACCGACGTTATCGTCGGCGCCGGCCATCAATCGTTTGGTAGTTTCGAGATTTGTTTGCCGATACGCTCTGTATTGTAATGAAAACCATTTTTCAGATAAACCATTTCTGAGAGGCAGCAGTTTAGGCGCTGAACTGACGCGATCTAATCGTCCTTATCTTAGAGTAATGCGATCGTCGACTATCAGCGGAAGAATTCAAGTATATATCTGTTTATTATAGTTACGAATTGATTTTGTATTGTTATTAACGCTGTTTGAAGGTTAAGCTCTGGTACGACATTCAAACTCTGCAATTAGTGGTGACAATTGTCGGCGCCATTGAATTGTGTCCCCGAAAGACTGGTTTCCCGCGCAACCCTTACGCCAAAATGTTTTTACTGCCCGATAGAAGGTTTTCAATTTGAAAAACTAAATAAACCCTAATCTCACTCCTAATCAATGATTGATCGCCACTTATAGCGAGAAGAGTAAGCGCCGAACGCGGACGGCGTCGAACACGAACGAACCGAAATGGAATCAGACGTTCGTCTACTGTCCGCTGAGACGATCGGAAATGAAATCGAAAGCGCTCGAGATTGCGATCTGGGACTACGATCGATACGGAGCCAACGACTTTCTCGGCGAAGTGGTGGTCGAACTGTCGACGGCGCCGCTCGACGACGAGGGCGAGTGGTATCTGTTGGCCTCGCGCGAGGATATTATTGCTCAAATTGTACGCTATTTTGCACTTATTCATGCTATTCGTCCCTATTGTCAGCAATCATTTTGTTGCTGCTATTAATGCCTAATAATTTGATTGTGACAGAGACAGCAGCAAAAGTCATATCTGACTGCCAGCGATCGACTCTCTCCCCCGTCAACTATTTCGCGCCTTTCAGACAGCGATATATCGGAATTAGATTATGACGAAGGCTTCAACACGTCGAGAGGTATGTCTCGAAATGCTATTCACTTGCTATTGCATGCCATTCACATCTGTTTCGTTTAATTAATTTGCCATTTTTTTCTGGAAGCAAAGCGCAAAAGTGCTAACTATAAGTTTTGATGATATATTTATTTAATTATTAAACATTATATTCTTTAATTACTTTTTGTTTACGCCTATATTAATAAAGAATTGTTTGCAGAATCGTGGACAGGATTATTAGCGGACACGAGTCAGAGTTCATTGGGCAGCAGTGGAAGTCCTCCATTGCTAGCGAACACCGAACCGAAAGCCAGTTCGCGGCCGAATATCTACGATTACTTTTCGCACGATTCCGGTCGCGACTCGAGACGCAAAGCTCGGCCGGGAATGCTGGCCGACGGCACCACCTCTTCGTTGCCATCCAGTTATAACATCACCGATAGTGAGAATCTTCGATTTCGTCCCGAATTCCGAAAGAGCAGTAGTCAGCCGACCCGCTCGCTGTCGCCGCCGTCGCTGCGCTCGCGGTCGCCGTCCAAGTCGATCGAGACGCCCACCAGTTCCATCATCTTCAACAAGAAGCGACACTTACCGCAAGTGCCGCCGACCGGCGACCGACGGGCGAATCGGGAGCGCAATAAAGTCAACTTAGAGCTGGACGAGAGGGCCAGATATTACAAGACAGCTCTGCTGAAAAAACCAAGCGATTCGGTGACTCCGCTGGCCATGTATTCGGACAGCGAGGTCACTATGAGACCGGTGTTCGGCGATCGACCCATTTATGCACACCCGCACAGGGGGTCGAAGCAGGCGGACGAGCAGTTCGCGCCCGACAGGGGCGTCACTCGCGGCTCGCGTCGACTGGCGAGCGGCGCGTACAACGAGTACGCGTCCGAAGGCGAGTCTAGAGTGAAGAAGCATCACGAGAGTCGGGACACGAGAGAGCGTCGCCGCGATAGTCGCGATCAAGCGGTGACCGGCGGCGGAGCCAACGGGGGCGGCGGTGGAGAGAGTGACGGAGAATCAGAAACCAGTGCCTTCTCTACCATTTCTGAACGTCCGCGAGAAAGTCGTACGCTTAGGTATGCTATGCGCTAACCATTATTGATTGATAATTGACTGATAATGATTTATCGATTGAAGTGAGTTCACAACTCGCATACAAAGTTACGGACCCGTCCATCCGCCACACTCAGCCCACACGCCCCACACGACGCCCCACACCACGCATACCACACACGGCTCGCGCACATCCGTCGCAATAGCTCTGAGCCAAAACGAGGACAAGTTGGACGGCAGTCTGTCCGACACGGCCATCGGATCGTTTTCCAAGCTCGCCGATAGCCAATCGGAACAGTTGAACATTCACGCCGATCCGATCACGTCGACCAGTGGCCACGTGGGTGGCCGTACTTCGGGACTCACCAAAAAAAGTAGTAGCACTTCGCAGCTCAGCGTTTCCGGTATGTCCGCTAACTTTACTCGCGTATCGGTTTATTTAAAAAATAATAATAAGCTTAAAACACATTTAACAGAATTTTAACATTTTAATAATAAGGGGAGACATTAAGCGAATACGAGAATTAAGTTTTTTTTTTGATTTTTTCTTCTCAAAAATGTATTTTCACACAAATGTAAGGCACAAAAAAGAGATTAGGGTTTCGGCGAAAGCAAATCTCTTCATTTAGCGTTCATCGGAGCGAAGAAGTGCTTCCCGACGAAGTGAGACACTTAGTGAAGCAGTGCAGTAGCGTGTCGTCCGACGGAGAGGGAAGTTTGAGTGGTGATAGTTCTGCCACGTAAGTGACACACACGGCCCACAGTCATGTTATCATCACTTTCGCTAAATATATAATATGAAAGCTAAAAATGAAATACACAAACATTGATACACAGCTGAAAGACAATTCGCACGTTTGTTTAATAGCCGGAAAATAAAACAAATAATTTAGTAGTTTTTTTACAGCCTTATTGTAGCATACATTGCATTAATTGTGCTTTAAATGTGAACCTTTTTTGGCGCAATGAAGAGATGAAGCATATTATTGCTGGCAGTAAATTGGCAGTTACTGGCAGTACTAACTTTTATTATTTGCAATATTTTGTCTCCGCTTTAAAACGAAATAAGACTGGTTTTTATAGAAATATATTTATTTTCTCTATTATTTTGTATTGAAAATGGTAGTGCTTTTAAATAGTAATTGATTTCATTTCTTTGCTTCTTCTTCTTCTGCACGACTCTATTTTTATTTTGCAGATGCGAATAGTAAAAGTAAATCTAATAGTCGTAGTGGTGTTAGAGGTATTCAGCGTAGTCAAGAAGTGTTACCCAATTTTTCCCAAAACATGCTATTTGTTAAACAGCAGAGCAAGGAATCGACTGATGAGAGCATGAACAGTGTTAGCAGTGAGTCCTCATTGTAAGTGGACTCTCATTGTATTCTCTTTACCTATATTTCGGACCATTTGTTTTCAGTTTTCTTTTTCCTTTCAATTTTGCTTATTTTCTTATTAAACCCGAATTATCATTTCATCGCCATATGATTTGAATAATTTCCTAATCAATTCAATTTTATTTCTCAATCCGGATATATTGTAACGTATTGTATCAAATAGTTGACCGCTTGCTCTTTTGTGTTTTGTACTCTGTTATGCAGTTTTATCGCATTTTATCCCATCTATTTTATTATTCAACAATTCATAAATGTCCACAATTTATAACTTGAAACTTAAGTTTCATGTTTTTGATGAAATGTTATTTCAATTCCGCTAAAGGTTAATGTTATCAATTTAAATATGATGCAAACATGATTTGATTATATGGTCATGAATGATGATTTCAATATCAATTGAAACTTTTGCTTTTCAATGTTGAATAAAATTTAAAATTTCAATTTCAACCCAGACAAGACTTATTTATTTTGATTTTAAAATGTAAATCATATTACTTTTTAATCTTATCTTATCTTAGTTTTATTGATTTTGTTTTCTTTGATCTTTGATTTATTTCGACAAAATTATTTGCATAAAATATTATAACTTTTTAATAAAAAAACTATCATTTATCAAAAATTCTTGTTACGAGTACACAAATCTTGACTTAGAATTTCAATCAAGAAAATCTAATTATAAGTGAATTTTATTGTTTTTGTTTTATTTTACTATATCCTAGTTATCTAAAGTATAACTCTGTTAACTTTCACCAAATTCCTAAATATAATGCTAAATTAACATCAATTATTGCTAACTTAACCTTTGAAAGAAATGTTTTAACTTTCATCATCATATCAGTAATAATAATTGTTAGTAATTGTCACTATTATTATTAAACACCACAGATGGGTCCCATCGGTGCGAATGGCTTCCGAAGGAGAGTTTTCCAATTTTGTTGAAGGCTTAGGTCCGGCACAGATAGTGGGCCGACAAGCGCTGGCATCGCCTAATTTGGGTGATATACAGCTAAGCCTATGCGACCGAAAAGGCAATCTCGAAGTGGAAGTGATCCGAGCGAGAGGACTGCAAGCGAAACAAACTGCTAAACTGTTGCCAGGTTTGTCACTATCATAAGCTAATCAGTATGTATTTCTAATGATTATCTATTATATATACTCTCTATTTTATAATTAGCGCCTTATGTTAAAGTATATCTGGTGAAAGAGAGAAAATGTATCGCAAAGGCCAAAACGGCGACCGCCAGGCGTACATTAGACCCGTTATATCAGCAGCAGTTGCTCTTCGCCGACGACTATCGCGGATGCACTCTTCAGGTAACACAACTCTTAACAACAGCTGGCAATCTAAAACTGATTTGGTCTGATAGGTGACCGTTTGGGGCGATTACGGCCGAATGGACAAGAAGACGTTTATGGGTGTGGCGCAGATAGTGCTCGACGACTTAGAGCTCTCTAATATTGTTATCGGATGGTACAAACTATTTAACACCTCGTCGGTTATCAGTTTGCCATCCAGTGGTAAAGCTAGCAATTCTCTCATGTCTACTACTTCTATGGAGAGCTTTAGCTGATAATAATGTTTGCTTTAATTTAAATTTTTAAACAAAAAATTTCAACTCGAATGGGCTGTAATTTTAACTCATATTTGAATTTGATTTCATTCGTTCATTTTCTGTGCGCATAGTCTTCGTTATTTTTTAATTCCAAAAAAGAGCTGATTTTAAATTTGAAAAAAAAGTTGGCTTAAACTGCTTCCTCGAGTGTTAGCGAAATGCCGAAATCAAATGCGATGCGATTGGTCTGAATCGGACGCGGCGTTAACACCAAATTGAGCTAAAAATTGTTACTCATGACCATTACAATTGTTTTATAAATTGTTGCCTATGAAACACTTGAAAAGTGTACCAATTATTTATAATCTTAATTAATAATTGAATGATTTAATAGCAAATTATGTTTTAAAAATTTTAAAAATAAAATTAATATATATATATATATATATTCATTAATGAAATGTCGAGTTGAAAAGTGAGAGAAATTTTAAAATATTAAACGAAATGTTTTAATTCGTAAACAATAAAAGTTAAATAAAAAAATATATACTTTTAACTGTTAAGTAGTTTCTGTATGTAATTGCGTAATCGCTGATTACTTCGATTGCGAGCTGTAAAATAAAACACTTTGGATACTAATTATAAACGTGACACGTTGAATATATGGGATTAAATGGTTATAAAAGCTCAAAATGACGTACGAAGAAGTGTTTTCGTTGTTTGACAGTTTACACACACAAAAAAATGAAAACTTTGAGTATAAATTATTTATTTCCAGAGCGAGTTAAATATGTATAAAAAAAACTTGTAATCATACAATTTTGAAACAAAATTGCTATAAATATTCTGTAAAAACAACTTAATTAATTATTTATATACATAAGTTTTTAAAAGCTATTTTTTAAAAAGTTTTATTCTATTTATTTAAGTAAAATAAAATGCTCGCTTTAACATACAAAAAAGAGCTTTAATTCAAATTTTTATTTATCTGTTGTTCATAAAATTTATTTATTGCACTTGAATAAAATTTTTTACTTTATAAATTGAAAATAGTATAAATGATGTTTATTTTGTATTATGTGTTAACAAAAGGCTAATTATCTGCGTTCAATCGTATAAACTTGGTTTTCATCCACAGGTAAAAAATAATTTACATTTTTGATTAATTATCAGTATTAATATTATTAATTTTCTATTTAATAACTCGATGTAGTATTAGTATTTGTAATAAATTTGTTTTTTACACTTTAGACATATAACACATAGTTATGGGGAATATATGTTAGGAATGTTTGTTTTATTGGACAACTGTTTTATGTTTAAAATTAAAATTAAAGATTTCGAAATGATTACATCATTCAATCGTATTCATTAGCGTATAAAAACATGTCGAATATTAACAGATACTATTAATATATGGGCAAAATAATTATGTTATGTTATTTACTAAGTCTATATATGATAATGGATATTATTATTAAGAGTATTATTATTTAGTTAATGGATTCGACTTAATATTTCATATGTTCTTAACTTATAAATTATGATCCTATTATGTTGTCGGCGTTCGATTATGAATAGCACATCAAATATATTATCAAATATATGGTATCAGTTATTGGTGTATTGAATCCATTAACGCAAATTCATTTTCGTTATATTAATTTATTATAATCGTAAACATTTGAATCATTCCGATATAAGTTAATTGAATAATCAATATTTTTCATACAATATTATTTTGCTTATCAAATGTTTCGATGATTTATGCCTTGATTTGTCATTTCTCATGTTATTATGCTGTCATCTGACAAACTTTTACCCTAAATTTCAAAATAAACAAAAATATAACACGAAATTAGAAATAAGTTGATTTTGGGTAAAAAATTATAGTTATACTTAATTAGGAAAAAATAATTGAAATGTAAATCATTTAAATAAATATTTTATACAAAACTAGTGATTTTTAAAAAGGTTAACCGAATTAGGATTATATTAACCTTTAATTTGACCGATTAATGAATTCTTTGGCCTTAAACTTAACTCTGGTTAACATTAATAATCAATTTGAACTTTTATTTTTTATGCTTTTTCTTTGTAAAACGAATAATATAAACTATTTTTATAAACTATGTTTTCTAGATTTTTAAAGCATATATTTTTGTGTATTTTTAAATTAAAAATCTCTCTTTCATAATTTTAATCTTCAGTGTTAGAAAATTCTTAAAACACTTCATAACAAACAAATATGATGATCAAAAGACATTTTGGATAAATTATGATAAGAAATCTGATTTTAGAAATTTTTAATCAAATGCTTTATTCCACGTTTATATCTAACTTTTAAATCCACATATATTATTAAATTATTTAATTTCTATTCAGTTTCGTTTATCCTTTCATTATTCAATTAATACCTAATAGTATATTTACCTTCTGACACATCCTATTATTATATCCAAGATTTTAAAATATAAAGTACTGAATATTCTATATTTTAAATAAGTATACTTTAAATTTATTACAGAAAATAAGCTATTATTTTTTCAAACAACATCATTGAAAATATACTGATTTTGATTTTAAAATTAAAGTATAGACTGTTTTTATAAGTTAATAAGTTTATAAGTTATTTTTAGTTTTAACCTTAGCTAACAATTCTGCCATTTAATATTAAAGCTAACTTTAATAAGTTATTCTGTTAAATAAGTTTAACAGAATTCAGATGAGAATTCAATTTTGAGACATATTCTGGGATTTAGAAAAAAAACTCAGACTTAATACTCAAACTGAGTATTTCAGACTGAAACTTAAACTTAAATACACACACTCAGAGACGAGTTTAAACATTTCGGTTTTTCTCAAAAGAACTTAAATACTGAATGTGTCCAACACTAATCACGCTTATATCTGTGATTATACAGAATCACATAACAAAATGATTGGTTTATAAAAGCATATCTATATTTTTGATACAATCTGTATAACTTAATCAATTAATCAATAATAATAAATATAATCAATACCTCATCGATTTTTTTCTCCAATCGTTTAAAAAATTCTATTTGACTTAAGCTTCTTTGTCTTTAAAATTTTAATTTTAATAATATTAATTTAGGCTAATTGTATAAATTTTTAGTTACTAGAATTTGTATTTAAATTTTTAAAAGCTTACAAATTGAGTGGTGGCCTAAATTCAAATCGATTTTTCCACACGATTTTTGGGGTTATTCTATAAACAACAATATTAGTCTTAATATGATTTCATAAATATAATCAAACTAATCATACAATTTCGTAGATTCATGTTTATTATTAATCGTATAATGATTTTCGCTGTCAAAATTCTGAGTTTCATTTAACTAAATAAATATATTGATTTAAGTAAGCAATAAGTATAACTTTGATACTTATTTAAATACTCGCAACAAAACTTACGGACTTTTCTAACTTTGGATTTACTTTTAAAATGTCAATCGATTTTCCATTATCCATAATTATTTTCGCTAAATCCGAATGGTTTGCTAAATAAAAAAAATGAAATAATATTTATTTTTTAAATCAAAAATTAATTTATTTATCAAATATTGAGGTTACTCAAGAAATATTAAGGAAATTGTTTGATAATTTAATGAACAATTTCCGAATCTAATTAGTATCACATTTTGTACATTTTATTTACTTTAAGCTTTAATAATAGCATATAAGAAGAAAATAGATAAAGAAAATAATAATGAATTTCTGAAATCAACGATAACTCGTAGTTCAATAATTGTTTTCCTAATGCTTTTCTCTTTTAAAAGATGCGAAGTTGATGTCAGGATTTTGTGATAATTGTAAGTTAAATAAGTTAAACTTTGAAAATAATGAGCATTTGGCATATTCTTTACATTAATTTCGTTATAAAATCTGAAAATAATACCTATTTTATAATTTTATATTTAATACAATTTGGAAGGCGAGTAATGGTAAAGGTGTTGCCTTTGAGTGGAAGCACTGGTAGGTTCGCACCCCAACCTTACCAACACTGCTTGCCATAGGTTGGCCACTTGTCCAGCAAACTCTCTGCGGCCCATAGCATTGCTCACATACACCTTTGGGTAATTCCAGGGATTGACAGTTTCTTCCTCTATTTAGTAGAAGGAAGTTGTTGTAAATAAAATGCTATGTTATGTTATGCTTACAATTTGGAATGAAAATTATAATTTATATTTTATTCTGTTATATGAGATGACAGCTCTCTCTCTCTCTCTCTCTGTCTCTCTGTCTCTCTCTCTCTCTCTCTCTGTCTCT
>JAQIYA010000547.1:0-19234 GCA_034699355.1 Microtritia minima
CAACCGGTGTTTCTGTCTCTTTCAGAGACCGTTATCAATGGCTTATTGATGTAAAACTTTTTAGTTTGAGGAGAGATTATTGAGAGGTATCGCTTACAAACACAAACATTTAAAACACTTCAATTCAAAGTACAGAATTTGTTTATACAAATGATTGTAAATTAATATTTAGAATGCAATTATTTAATTATTATTTAATTATTTATGGTATTAGTTCTACTGCTCAATAAATAATTAAATAATTGCATTCTAAATATTAATTTACATCAATAAGCCATTGATAACGGTCTCTGAAAGAGACAGAAACACCGGTTGTCTGGCATTAGTCCACATCATATTCAATACACTGAAATTGTGTATTAAATTGTTGTAAGTAATAATAAAATTTATAATTATAAAGAGTTTATTTATTGCAGTAAAATTAGAATCAAATATATAAAATATTAATATCACTTTCAATATTTAGAATTGAGAAAATAGCGTTCAATTAGTTTCGTTTCAATTAACTAAGAAAAACAGCAATCATTATGAGCGTAATATAATTTTTTAAGCATTTATAAAATTTTTATTATAATTCTTGTAAACAAACTCAATTTTGAATATAAAAAATTTATAAATTAAAAATGTTTGACTTATTTATTATTTAATGAATTTCATTGCAGTACATATGTTTCACTAACTTAAATAAGTTGTTAACAGAGAATTTATTGAATGGCATTTTAGCTCTACTGCTTTCTTTTTTTGTGCGCTCACTGATGGCAATGAATTTGCCTCTAATGTGAAACTTCAAGAGCATTTGACACTCGATGGCGAACAAGTTCATATGTCCTCAGAGGAACATCACAAACGCTGAGAATGGAGAAAACTTTTTTATGGCGTCTCGATTTTTTTTCTATATAACCAAAATAACACTTTTTACACTTCATTTTAAGATAACTATATTTCTTGATTCATACTTGAAGACACACATTCTAAATAAAATCAAACTCATATAAGGGGAGATAAGTTAAACTTTCTCCATAGATAATCAAAATCGATACTGCATTTCGAGTATAATAGAAGGGCTCGTTTACACATCAAATATTTCAATAAAATTTGATTAAAATTGGTAGTCATATGTATATAACTAGAAATTTAAATTATTATTATAGCATAACTTTAAAATACTAGTGTTAATATTATTAAACAGAATATTATTTATATAATAGAAAACTAATGAAAGCTTAACTCAATACAAAGCAATATTTTTTTAAAAATTAAAAAATTTTAAAATTTCAAAAAATTAACGATTTCTTTAGAAAAATTCAAATGTTTGAAAATGTGACAACGAATATGAAAGCTTAACATTAAATGATTAATGGTATAAACATAAAAACTTAGCCTTTAATATTGTAAAATATATTCTATTCACGTTTTAGATATGCCTGAAAAAATTCTGATAAAAATTGATTTAAAATATTGTTTGGCCGACAATCAATTTAATATGCATTTAAAATTTGTTAACAAAAAGTATTCAATTTTGAAGCATAAATATAAACTTATGATAGGTATTGTATGTTGAATTTCTATTAAGCAAATTTATAAAAATTAATAAATTTAAAAAGTTTGAATAATTTTATAAATAAGTTTAATTTTAAGTTATTAATTATATTCGTTTATATTAAGGGAGAATTGTTAGATTGTCAAGAAAAGGCTTTCTTTACTTCAATTTCCTTTTTGATATTAAGATGTGTTTAAATTTGTTTTTATTTGTTATTAGATAACTAATAAAATAATATTTAAACAAGAATGATCATAAAACGAGCTGATTTTAATATTAATTTTATAATTTTATATATTTAAGACATAAAGTTCATGCTTTACATCAATTTAATTGTAATAATTGTTTGTACGCATACATTTTAAAATATATGTTAGCATTATTAGCGTATCATTTTAACAAAATATTATTATTAAAGTGCCCACATTTCGGTTAAAACAAACTTCTTTATTACGAGATTAATCTTGTGTTAAATGGTTTTAACGTTCAAAACAACTCTTAAAGGCGACTCACTTTACTCTTTGAACTCTTTGCAATTTTCGGACTCTTCGGACTTTTTGGATTCATTGGAATTTTAGTACTCTTTATACTTTTCGGACTCTTCGGACTTTTAGTACTCTTTGGAATTTTCGGACTCTTCGGACTCGTCGGACTCTTTGGACTTTTCGGACTCTTCAAACTTTTTGCACTCTTCGGACTTTTCGGATTCATTAGACTATTAGTACTCATCGGACTTTTCGGATTCTTGTCTAACATAACCACAGTGTCATCGGAGGACGAACTCATCGATTTCTTGAGAAGCAGTGCTTGCCTTTCGACGAACGCAAAGAACTCGATTTCACTCAAAAATATTTTATTCATCTCTCGAGCCTTTTCCAATTTCGTTAGCGATGGTTCGCGACCGACGATCACATACTGACACGTCTTTCCCAACGACTTCATGAGCCGACCGCCGCTTTCGGTGATCAAATTGTTGACGCCATCCGAGTTTATGCAGTCCAGTATTCCAATCACGAGAAAATTCATGCCTAACAGCGAGTCCTTCACCGGCGGAGGAATTTTGCGCGAACCGATGGCTTGAGGCCCGTCTCGCGGTCTCACTGTTTGCTCGGTCTTCGAGCTCATCGTCTTCTTTGTTGTCTTCTTTGTTATCGTCTTTGATTGATTCATATTTACAATTGCTTTTATAGTGATTAATAGTTTGTGCAGTATTAGCTTATTGTATAAAGTCTTTATAGAGCGCACACTTTTCACCTTATATTAGCCTCAGTCCAACTTTAAGGGCAACGAAAGCATCGAAAAAAGTTTTCCAAAATGGGTACTATTTTGTCGTCACTTACTTTCTTTGGCAAATGTAATGTAATGTGCATTATATTAGGGGTGAATAATTTTCTCTCAATTATTTTTTCTTTTATTAATATAATATTTAAAATCTCAGGCAAATTATAAATATTTTTAAACCATAAACTACTGTTTATGCGACAATTAAGTTATTAAAATGTTTGGTAAATTTTATTTTAGAACTATATTAATAATTGATTACTTAAATATATTATCATTATAATAATTTTTAATGCGTTTTGTTAGCGCTAGAATTATTATCGTATTTTGAAAATAAATTTATTCAAAAAATTATTTAAAATTAATAAAAAAAAAGCTGAAATAATGAATTGATTGAGAAAAAGATTTGATACTGCCATCCATTGGAAAGAAAGCAAACAATGCATAACAACAAACGCGATCGCAGTCGACATCGATTGCCTCAACAAATACCTGTCTATTAATTAAGACATACCTTAACACTGATTTGTCGATAATTACGTATTAATCGCTACACAATATCAGCGCAAACACACACCCACTCAAGGCATACATACGTTTCTGTTATCATTCAAATGGTAATTGACTTTTATTACGTTAACTATTTTTTTTCAATGCTCTACTTTTATGTAAACAATTATTATTTGTTATTTTATGAATTAATTTAATAAAAATGCGAAAAACAATTTTTTCAAAAGTAAATAACCTTAAGAGAGATAATAAAATGATTGAATTAAATGAAAAAGTTATAAAATTTGCAAATGATTTAAATCTAGGCATCAAAGCCGACGCCAACGCCGGCCTCTCGACAGCCGTCAAAACTGGCGAAACCGAAGACCGCGTCGTCGACAGACCTGACAAAAGAGTCCACTTCTTCGGCAGGCGGTCCGTCAAAGATTCCGTTTGCCGTGAAAGACACGGTTAGGGACGCGTCAAAAGGCATACCGAAAGCAATGCCGACTCCAGTGAAGTCTCCAACGCCTCCAAACACAACGCCAATTGTGTCTCCCAATAGTCAAGAGGTGGACGATTTGCGAGAAAAGGTTAAGGATTTGCAAACAAAATTGGATACTGTGCTGATAAGGCGTGCCAACGATAAAGAAAAGTTTAATGAGTTGGAAAGACTCAAAATTCAATGCCAGCAACTGTTGGAGAATAAGAGACAAATGTCGGAAAAGATTACTGAACTGTCAAAATCGAAAGCAGTCGCCGAAAAGGAGGCGCGAGAGGCGCGAGAAGAGCAGCTGAAACACGCCGAAGAGATGACCGGTTTGGTGGAGACCGCAGAGCTGGCCGTCATAGACAAGGAAATGGTTGAGAATAAGTTGGAACAGTGCTCTCTCGAGTTGGAACAGACCAAAGAGAAACTGGAAGAAGTGAGTCTCGATTTGGAGATATTGAAGAGCGAGATTGAGGAGAAGGGCAGCGACGGTGTGGTGAGCAGCTATCAAGTGAAACATTTGGAGCAGCAAAACGAGCGCCTCAAAGACGCACTCTTGAAGTTGAGAGACATATCGGCTCAAGACAAGAGTGAATTGCAAAAGTTGGATAAGGAGTTGGATAAAACTAAGAATGAATGCGTTGATTTACAAAAACTTAGGGAAAAATTGACATCTGAAGTGTCTCAATATGAAGAACAAATAGTTGAACTGAAAGTAACAGAGAATTTTTTCGATTATGTTTAAGAAAAATAGTTTTTAATATAATTTTTTTAAAAAAATAATTTAGGAACAAATTGATATCGCTCTCGGCTCTCAAGAAATGGTAGAAAAATTAACTGAAAAGAATTTAGCCTTAGAAGACAGGTTAAACGAAATGCAGGAGGCTTTAGATGAAGAGGAAAATATTAGAGATTTAAATAATCAGTTGATCGAAGCCCGAGACGAACAGGTTATGGAGCTTAAAGAAGAATTAGATTTGGAGAGATCCAAGATTAATGTTATGAAGCAAGACTTTGCCGCACAACAGGAGACGCTCGCTGACTATGAAAGCACTATCAAAAAGTTTAGAGATTTAGTCGCAAATTTGCGCGAAGAGAACAATGAGCTCCGGAGACAGACCGACGATACGAGATCTTTGCAGGCCGTTCAGGAAAAAAATAAGGAAAATGATGATTTTAAGATTAGATTAGATGACCGAAAAGCGTTTGCGCGCGCTATCGATATGGAGTTACGAAGATTAGAGGTGGATCAGAGTCAGAAACACATTTCGTTTTTGTCAAAGTTTATGCCCGACACGTTTTTTGTGCGCGGCGGTGATCACGATGCCATTCAGGTTTTGCTATTTTTACCGCGAATTATTAAGAAATGTGAAATTATTGAGCGGCAAATCGTTGAAAAATATCGCTCACTAGACATGGCAAATGTTAGTAAGCAGAGTGTGATTGAAGCTCACGACCAAATCAGACAACAGGTGTTTATGCGCCAAATATTGTATTCACTTTTGTCGATTCGATCCGTTTTAGGTTAATATTATATCTTATATTAAAAAGTCTGTTGCTTTAATTTTTTTTAATTATAATTACAGGTAATTATATAAATTCTCTTCAATCATGCGATAGCGATTTATTTTTAAAAATTGGTTCACTCTTTCCTGAGTTGATAGTCCATGAGAGGACAATTGATTTTTATATAGATTTGTTGAAAAATGATAAATTGGACGAAACCGTTGTGATCGAAGCACTCGATAAGTCGTTAAACTTTTTCCAATCTCTTTACAATATTCATTTGGCTGATAGAAGAGCGCCCGATCACTATAAACTATTAACCAATTTTGTGTCTTTGATGAAAAGTGCTTCCGATGCGACGCACTTCGATATTATTATTTTAAGACATTTATGTAGCGAATTCGACCAATTGAAAGACATTTCAACATTTATCGAAGATATCGATCAGTTTTGTAAGAAAATAAAGAGGCGATTGTCGAGTGAAGCTAAAGTTAAATTAGACGAATCGGCTGAAAATGAAATTTGCGATTGTGTTGCAATTATGAATAGAGTAGTTAACGCAATTAAAATTGTTAGGATTAATGGTTTGCAATTTAGAAAGCCTTGCGATGCAAAACAGTTGGAACAGTTCGCCATCGAAATTGGAGGATTCAAATTTATTAACGATTCACTTCAGTCTGTGATGACTATTTGTTGTCAAATATCTACTGCTTTACAACAGGGTATTTAAAATATTAATTTTATTGTTAATTATATTTGCAATTTTTGATTAAAGGTGATTACGATGATAATAGCAAAGTTGATGTTCGCGATGTCGTCAATCCCATAGAAACTCGAGCTCAGTTATGGAAAGCCCAAATCGAAGAAATAGATACATTTAAAGTTAAATTAGATCAGCGCGAAATTGAAATCAGTGAATTAAAGCGCGCAATCAAATTGAAAATCGATGAGGCGAGCGAAATGCAAATTAGAAAAGATTTGGCGGAGAAAAAGTTATTAACGTCTAATAAAGACGCCGACGAAAGGGTTGTTAAACTTCAGAATGAATTGGATCAAGTTATTGCTGAATATAAAAAGAAAGAGCAAGATTTTGAAAAAACACTCAACAAGTACTATCAAGAAATAAATGATCTTTATGTAGACCAAAGAAATTACAAAGAGACTATTAAAAACATGTCAAAAATGCACATAATAGACAGCATTGTGCGCTCAACGCCCGGTCCCACCGGCGGCGCAAACGAAGAGAGTCTTGTTTCTCAAGTTAGAGATTTACGTTCAGCGCTTAAAAGACTGGCTGAACAAAATTGGCATTTAAGAGTTAAAATGGCTGAACGCGATTCGAAGTTAAAGCCTTTACGAAAATCATTCGAATTTAAACCTCTCTGGCTTTTGAGAGCTCAGGGAAAAGAAGCTCAGATCGATCACAAACAAGAAAAGTTGGTATCACTCACAAAGCAATTAAATCAATTGCAAAATGATATTAGAATATCGATGATTACCGAAACAGTTTGGGATTTTAAAAAATCAATTAAAAAGCAAATGGAAGACGAAACGTTAAGGCGATTAGATTTTATTGCGAGATTCGAAAAATTAGAGCGAGATATTAATGAATTGATCAGACAATGGGGCGATGGCTATCAAATTAATTCACACTTTGCTTCTTTTCCTTTGCCGAGCGTGTCTAAGGTTATTAATTTTTCATTTATTTAACTAAACTTATAACCCATTGATATTCCTAATATTATACAGTTATTTGTAATAAAAAGTAAAGTTTATGTTTAGTGTGTGCTAGACTTTAAAATATTTAGCGTACATTATCTTAAACTCATACTATGCATTTAAATTCTGTGATAGCTATCTACAGATTAATTGTACTATGATTATAAAAAGAAAGTTAAAAGTTATACATGCAGAGTATAAAATAACTTATATAAAGTATATTTAGTATTAGTGCTATACTATATGTATAACACATCGCATATCTATGTTTGTTGTATAGTTTTTACTTTCTTTTTGTAATCATAGTACAGTTAGTAAATAATTCGATAGTGTTTTTCATTAGTTAAATAAAAAAATAATATGCAAAGCTATGATTTAATAGGGATAGATATTTTATTTATTTTAATTAATAATGTTATATTAGAATTTATTTAAAATTTTATAAATTTGATTATAAATATATTGTATTCCCTCGCATAAAATTGCATTCAAAATTAAGTGATTCTCTAACGAGTGGTGCAATTTTAAGCGCATAATGTTGCACTAGTTTTGGCTTATGTCGAATTTACTAAAATTTCATTTAATTTTCTTACAATTTTATGCGACGTAATACAGTAACTGTTATTCAGATTGTTTGTCAAACTTTAACCTTTTATTTTAATTGATATGTTATTCCCAAGATTACATGAAATAATTTCCATAAATTCTTATATTTTGTTATATACTTTTAGTGTTTGTCCGAAAATAAAGCAAAATTGGCGGCAGTATTGTCTATGCCATCATCAAAATCTCATGGAATGGCACTCGAAGTGACTTATGATCAGTTACGGCAATTGCATAGAAAACTTCTTTAACATAATAAGTTATTATTTTATTTAATTACATATATTATAACTTTGATTTATCAAATTTATGAAATTCTGATTAATTTATCTAATTTTAATAAAATCGTATTTTAATAAACTGAATAATTTTTAATCTTAAGTTATTTTTAAAATTATTATAACGAAAAATATATTTTGTTAAATTACTGAACTTATATTTAATAAATTTACATTTATACCTATTTTTATATACTGTAAGTATAAATATATATTAGATTTATTATGATTGCAGTTCACTGCACTGTTTCGTTATTTAAATTACTTTTCGAAAATCACTGGAGGGTTCAATTGTTAAAAAACTTGTTCTTAGCTTTAAAATCCTAGCATTATTAGTAAAAGTTCGATAGAGTCATAAGGAAATACTTTATTTTAAAATTATTTTCATAGTTATAACTAAGATTAGTTATTTAATAGTTAAGATAATCTTAAAATTATAGTTAGATTAATTATAACTTAATCCAAATATCTTAGTTACTTAATAAATTTCTATTTATTAGTTTATATACAGTATTAAAATGTTTTTAAGTTTTAGCTAAAGCATTTTCAAGGAATAAATAAGGAATAAAAATTGTTTTAAATAAAATTATTTAATTAGTTCCATCATTTTGTTCAAAAAAATTTTCGACAACTTCTTTAAATTGTTTTGCATATTTTTGATGCAAATTATGTGAACCATTCGCAAATCGATGAATTTTTGCGTGAGGTATTCGCCGTAAAACTTCCATTGACTGCTCGACTTCGGCCAATGGGTCCTGTTTTGCACAATTATTTTGTTAAATAATATTAAATTTTATTATTAATAATTATAAAATAAAATCATATTGTTATAATTTAAAATAATTATTTTACTATTCTGTTAATGTTATTATTTTATTATTAAACTCACTCTATTTCCATGGATTAGCAAAACACTACACGTGCATGAATTGTATTCATTATTGCAAATACCATTTGCAAAGATTTTACCGAAATCAGCGATAAAAGCCATGTGTCTATTCCACAGCTGCTGAATAATTTCATAGTCTTTATATATTTCATAATAATTATTGAGTATCTGCTGATCCCAGTCATAAATATTTTTAGTGGAAAGTATATTTCGCGTGCCATTCGGTGAGGCGTATGTAATGACTGCGCAAAGAACAGCTGAAATAATATGTTGGCTATGATTGACTGCCATAACTAATGCAACTTTTGCTCCGTCGGACCATCCAATCACCAAAAACTGGTCATATCCTAAATGCTAATGTGTTCAATCAAAATATGACTGTCAAACTCATTACTGATTAACCATTAGATACAGTATATATCAAAGACACTTAACAATTACTGAACACGTTATCTCGATTAGCATTTTCTTAAACACAAATAAAAGTATACCTGCATTAATTTGATACAGCATTCAGCGTCATTGGTAAACACATTACTGCCATATGGTCTTATCGGTGGTCGCGATCGACCCCAACCTGGAAGTTCTACGGCTATTAAAGTGTATTTGCTTTGATTAAATGCATTTTCGCCCATTAGTTGTTGCCTAAAATCACTGAGACCTGTGCCTAAAAGTTATTGAAAAGCAATATTAAAATTCAAAATATAAAGTCTATCTGCAAAAGATTATGGACTTAATTCGAGCAATTATTTTGGAGAAAAATGATCATTAGGTAAAGACATACCAATAGCGCCAGGAATTAGCAATAGAGGAGTCGCACCACAACCATATTTTTCAAACCAAATGCTCCAACCATTGTAATCAAATTTATTACTTGCCATAGAGTTTAAAAATTAAATTATTCAAATTAAGTACTACACAATATTTCTGTATATTTCAATTTTATTAAACTTTTGTGGTTTAACATAATTTTTCTTTATTAAAACTGTAACTTACTTTCCTTTTCAAAATCAATTTACTTGATAGCCTTGAATGATGTCATGCGAATGGTATACGCGAGCGCTTCTCATAATTATGGTTAAAATAAAATTTGTACCAATTACTCTGATTTTGTCAATTACTCTATTAAATGAAGAAATCTCAATAGCGATGCTTCGATGGCCACACTCTTAAGATGCCGTATTAAACAGTAATTGATCGGAAAGACCCTCGAGTTGACAAACTTTTATATAAACTTTTTCAAAATGTAACGTAAAATTTCGAAAAGCCTTCGCTTTTCATTAATAATTAAGGGATGCGTGCTTTTCGGTGCTGTATTTTGTTTGATAATTTAAGTTTCGCTCAAATCTCAAATTGATTTATAAAATAATATTTAAAAAACGATTTTGAGTCGGAGACAAAAAAAAGTGAAATGCCATGAAAAATAATCAATTTAATTAAATTTAATTTTAAACTTAATTGTAGTTTATATAACAGACTGAACTTAACATAAACAGTTAATTAAATATAGAAGTTGTTTATATAAACTTTAATACAATTTATATATTTAATTATGATTTATAGTTATGATTAATAGCTTAATCATAATTTATAAATTTGTAAATTATTATTTTTTTTATGTCTTAATTAAAAAATTATTTACTATTCATTTGAATTCATTTATTGAAATAAAAAATATATAATAAATTAATATACAGTATAATTAGACGCGCGATAAATGTGTGATACTGTATGAGTAATGAGTAGTAATGCGTACTGTAATGTATGTGTACTGTAGTACTGGTATGAGTAATGCGCGCGTACTTTAATGCTCAGTAATTGAGTGAACTTTGAGTGAGTGTTCGATGCGTTCGTAACTTTCGAATCAAACGATTGTGAGTCGAATGAGTGTTTGAACGCATTGCACACCAAAACAATGTCTATTAAATTCAATTTCGAGTTTAAAGATGCGCTCAAATCGAAGCCAATTCGATCGAATAGTGATCGAAAGAGTGACCCCAAAAGTGAGCTCACTTTGAGCGAGAAATTCAAACCGATTTTGACGAATAAGTGTTCGAATGATATGAACGACGAAAATGTGCGCCAAAACGAGGCCAACAGTTGTGACGAATCGAAGCGTTTCGAGTCACGAGTGGCCGAAGAGTTGGTCAAAATCGAAACATTCAAAGCGATGACCGAAACGAAACTCGAAAACCAACACAAGAGAATCGAAGAATTGAAGACAAGCATTGAAGACAAGAAACGCAAATGCATTGAACTCGAGAACGAAAAGGCGATTCTGAAGCACTCATTGAGTGCCCGAAAGGCCGAAAGGAATGCGGTCTCGAATGGCATCGAAAAGACTCGCCAAATGCTTATGAAAAGCAAGCGTTTCGCCGATTGTGTGAACTCAAGACTCGCTCACATCGAAAACATGAAACCGATTATCGAAGACGTGGGCAACGAAAGCAAACAGAGCCGCCATGAAATGCGCCAAACATTCGCCACAATTGAGCGCAAGTGTCGCAAGAAATTGGAGAACGAGAGCCGCAAATTGAATGAACGGATGGCCGAAGTGTCGAGTTTGGAGCAAATGGCGAATAAGAAGGAGATTGAATTTGCGAATTGCGAGATCGAGTCGAATAAATTGATGGCTTCGAAACAGAATCAAGTGATGGACGCCATGAAAGAGCGAAACGATTTGGAGAAGTGTTGCGTTCAGTTGGACAGCGATTTGGCGGTTCAGGAGTCGGACATTACTGCGGTCGACAAGAGTTGCAGGGATTTGATGCAAGAGATCGCAGACGACGAACTCAAATACAAATTGTTTGCCGAAAACGCCAAACAGAAAGAAGAAGAATATTCAACATTTGAAAATGATTTCGAAAAGCAAATTAAGGATTTGAGAACTAAATTGGATTTGCTCTCAAACGAGAAGAATAGCAGCGAAATGCGAGTCAAAGATCTCGAAAGTAATATCGAGAATATGAAACTACAGATAACAGACTTGAAAGCTGATAACGAGACTGTAATCATCGATAAACAGTCGAATATCGAAGAGCTTATGAATAGAAAGCAATCCCTTGAGAGCGAAGTCGAATCGATGCGAAAAGAGTTCGATTCTCGCGTCGAAGACATGAAAAGATCGCTCGAAAATGCTAACATTAAAATTGAAGAATTAAATGAAAGCAAAACAAAGCGGGAGTCATCGATATTAGTGGTAAAAGCATCGATCAGTGAATGCGAAGTAAATTCAAATCATTTGCGCGACGAAAATGAAAAATTGCAAACAGAAGTGAATCAAATTGAAAACAAACTCGACTTAAGCCGAAAAGAGTCCGATTCGGAGATTAAACGATTGACCGAATCGGCGAATTCGATAACAGCTGAAATTGAATTATTGAAACAGGAGAAACAAAATTTCGAGCAACAGTTGGAACGCGATAAGCATTCGCACGAAATTCAAATCTCGAAGTTGACTCAAATCCTCGACAGCTGTAAAATGGATTACAATAAACGCATCGAAGACAAGGAGAGTCATCTGAAGCGAGTCAAAGATGAACTCGAAAATGTGAAGATTAGCATCACTCATGTGCGCAATCAAAACGAAGCGCTCGAAACAGAAAAGTCGAAGATAACGGTTAAGCTTCAGGAGTTGACGTTCGACACTCTGCGATCGACGCGCTCTTCACGTGTGATCCTCACTCCCAAACAGATGTCTCCCATCGAAAGTGGCAGATCTGACGCCTCCACCTCTACGGTTAGTCTTCCAATGAATATGGATTTCATTTCCTCTCTTAAGAGCTCGTTAAGTAAAAAACAATCGAATAACGATCAAGAGTTAATGGCTAACAAGAAACCAAAGAGTAGCTCAGATCCCAAAACTGGACACTCAAAAGCTGATCCGAAAGCAAATCCTAAAAGTGGGGAAATTGCTAAAACTGATGACGACAGCGACGAGACTGTCTTAGATATGGACGACACGGCTGTCGTTGAAAAAATTCGAGCTATTAAGACGTATTCACGAAGAGCTGAAAACATAATTGAAGGACGACCGACACCATCGAAAGATAATGATCTCTCATGGCTTAACTTTGACTAATTAACTTAAAATTTGTTATTGCTTTCATTATTCATTTCGAAATGTACTTAATTCTTGTTTGTTCGTTAATGAGTTAGATTTGTTTAATTACCACAACTCATAGCAATAATTTCATTTAAAGAAATCACTTACTTGTTCAATATTTAAAACTAAACTTAATTATCTTCATTTTTTCTCATTTAAGTATATCATAGAAGCTTATTTAATATTCATTTAATTGTCAATACTTCTTATAATGCTTTTGTTAATTTAGTGAGATTCAGTTTTCAATGTTTAAACATTTCAAACAAATAATTATAGCTTATCGTTATGTAAAACTCTAAACATTGTTTGTATTTTGCTTATTAATAAATTTCATTTCTATTTCTGTAAATTTTATTTAATGATGAGGTTTTATTTTGTTGTATTGAATATATAATTCAATAACAATTACATAATCCCACCAAATATCAGTCTCACAACACATTAAGTCACTAAACTGTTTGATATTACAATAATAACATCATTTACCTGATCGACCATTTAAGTTATGAATGATTGATTGAAAATACAATATATTATAATATTAATAAAAACTTTACATTTTAAAATAATAATATTTGAATAACATTAGAAAAACTAAAAAATTAGTAATCATCGCATTCACTAAAAAAGTCTTCTATCGCTTTCTTTACTTCTGCCGGATATGCCTGATGGACATTATGGGGACCTTTTGGGAAGCGATGCAAACGAGAGTCGGATATGGTTTTGTTCACATAAATGGGATGATCCAAACAGCATAACGGGTCCTTTAAATGGTCATCAATTTAAGTAAAATGATTTAAAGGTTAAACCGAAAACAATTAAAACAAACCAATGAAGTGTCTATACCTGATCGCCGTGTATGAGTAACACAGGACATCGAATTTTTCCCAAATCATTAGTCCAATAACCGCCGGGAAATGTTTGTATGAAGTCTACGCAAAAGTTACAGTAGTCGTCCCACATTTGCTGAATTGAATCGCCATATACGGGCACGTAATTATTATATGTTTCTTGAGGCCAGAGTTTAGTGTTTCGCGTGGCGAGTGTTGGCGCCAGAGTTTGTTTGGTCGCCTGAATGAATATCGAAATGGCCACCAAATTGCTAACTCTGGCCGGAGATTTAATTGCCATAAGTATTCCCACTTTAGATCCGTCTGACCAACCGATTACTGAGTAATTAGTAAAACCTAAAGTCTTGATAACAAAAAAAGTATTTTTCAAGATTATTCTTAAAGGCATAGTTAATATTTCATACCTCCATTAGTTGTAGAGCGCAATCGGCGTCGTTGTGGTACACATTCGGCCCATACGGTCTCTTCGGCGGTCGCGACCGACCCCAACCCGGCAACTCGATCACTATAATCGTGTACTTCTTCCCGTCGAACGCATTCACACCGTTTAACTGCTGTCCAAAATCACTATCACCCGTGCCTTTCAGCCCATTAAATATGTAATTAATTATGTAATAATTTTGATTATTATTTAGAACTGATTTTTAAAATATAAACAACATTTTAAATAATTTTAAAATGTGTTCATTTAAATTTAAATTTCTGGCAAATAAATGAAAATAAATATTTTAAACAATGATTGTTTTAGGGTTAAAATTTCAAGTAATGTATTTCAAAATTTAGTTTATTTACAAATAATTATTCGTAAAACTAATAACAAATGCTAAGCGTTTCATAATATTTATCAAATATATAACTGATTCAAATAAATGAAAGTTTATTTATTTATTTAATCATACAAACCGATAGCTCCGGGAATCATAAGCAACACCTTCTTTCCAGTGCCGAACCTGTCGTACCAAACAGGCCAACCTTTGATTTCAACGCTACCACTAGTCTTCTCTTCTAGATTTGACATTTTCTTTAACTTAAATTTTTAATTTAATTTTTGAAAAATAATAATAATAATAAACTTGATTTAAACTAAAATTGCATCAAATTTTGCAGTTTAACTAATATCACTATTTCCTCATTCAAATTATACAGAATATGTTACGCAACATAACGTGTTCTCTTATGTATGGCTCGACTTAATGAATATTTTACTTTCTTGTATTTAAAAAATACACAAGTCTTACTGTATATTAGTATACGATATATTTTCGCACACGTATCTGGTTTTGAGTGACCTTCTATTAAACATAATTATTGATGCATAAAAAGTTGCAGTCAAAAGATTAGAGCCTGTTTAAGCTGATATTAACGTTCACAAAAGCTAGTCTATAGATTTTCGATGTCAGCGCGTCTGTCTATGCATTGATGTGTCGGCACCACATAATAAAGTAACCCTCTGTGGTTATATATTGTCATTCGAATATACTTTTAAGTTTATAAATACGAGATATTAGTTGGACATTAGTTACCATTGATTACCAGACATCGGACATTCTGGTCGAGGATATGTTGCAAAATGGGAACAAAACGGGGAAAACGAGGGTTTTATGTGAAATATTGAATACAAATGACAACATTAGGGTTTTAGATTAAAAAATTAATTTAAACTTACATGATTTAAAAATGCAATTTTAATGTACCGATGACTATGACTATGACTATGACCGTAATTATTTATAGAATTTTGATAAATAAGTATTTATTTTGTATTATTAAGTTTTATTTTGGGTATTTTTTAAATTTCTATTCTTAAGTTACGATATAAAAGTTAAACATATACTATTAAATAAACATAAGTCATCAAACATTTTTACCCCAAACAAAATTTTCTGTTTATTT
This sequence comes from Microtritia minima, assembly GCA_034699355.1. Classification (NCBI taxonomy): domain Eukaryota; kingdom Metazoa; phylum Arthropoda; class Arachnida; order Sarcoptiformes; family Euphthiracaridae; genus Microtritia; species Microtritia minima. The sequence goes on from JAQIYA010000547.1 coordinate 15,645, forward strand.
AAAATAATTTTATATTATAATCAAAACATGTAATTAATGTTTAATGTTTCGATATTGGACTCCCTGTAGTCCAGGATTAGTATTTCGATCATTGCGCACATCTAGACATTTGACAACACATTTGCGAACAATAATTGTTTCATTGAAATGATTTCCAAATGCATATAAACTTTTATAATTCACACTGAATTTGTGACTAACACACAGCTGCTGCTAAGTGTGCACTCTTTTAATAAGGCTTTACTTGATTTGTAGTCAATACTAACGAAAATAGAACTTATTTGATATTTTAACATTCGTTTAAATATTAGTTCATAGATTTTATATCAGTATATATTTGATCGAAGTCTATACATTCAATTTAATTGAGACTTAATAATAATAATACAAATCATTAGATAAATAGCTCTGCATTTTCAGAATTTAATGAAAGGTATAAATAACTCATTTATTGTATCAATACCTTCAACTTATAATCGATATTAACTTTTTTAAAAACCTAACAAAAGAAATAATATACAATTAATAAAAGAATATAATGTTTATAACGATTTGTACTGAAATAAAAATTTCGAAAATTAATTAATTTGTACAATTTTTTGCTCAAATAATTGATTTGAAAATTGAATTCAATCTATTATTATAGAAATATGTGGCAATCGATGAGTGAGAGTGAGAGCAGCGATGGGTAACGATAGCCAAGTGGAGAGTCATTGAGAGTCATGAGTTGAACTTCTAATGCGTTCAAAGTTGAGGTTTGAGTCGAGAATCGGTTCTTAAGGTAACCCAACTTTTCGGCGCATTTAATTGTGATCACAGGTTTTAGAAATTTAGTATAAACTTGTATTTAAATACATCTTACGATCACTAAATTTATATTTTTCATTAAATATATTTAAGAAATTTTTTGTGAAACTTGTTATTAATTGAGTCGTAATTAAAAGAAAATATTACTTTTTTTTATAGACAAAAACGCTCTTTTATTAAGGTTTGTAAAAAAGTTTACAAGTTTTTAATTAATTGTATTAAATTAACAAACTTTGAAATGAATTTATAGAAAATATTCGAGTAAATGCTTATCAATCTTAACGATAACGTGATAGTAATAACATTTAATAGAATAGAGAGTGTATAACAATGTTATTTCGAAATGTAAATAATTTCACAAATTGTACTAAAATAGCGAAAGCGATGCGAATATCGCGCGAACGCACGCCTTAAGCGAACGATTCAACTCTTCATATCAATTCAACACTAATATAATTGACAAATATATGAATAGAGAGTCGAAAACAATGAGAAGAGTATTATTGTGGACGACAGCGGTGTCGGCCATGAGTGCGGTCGACGGATGCTCTCAAATGGCAGAAGTGATGCTGTCCATCGAAGTGTCGCTGCTTTTAGTGGTGACTGTCGTGGTGTTGGTCTACGTCTGCAGAATTTACGGTAAATAACTCGCTATACGACCATCTATTATCTCATGACAGTCTCATTGATGGTCCATCACAGGCAACACTCGACAGACGAACTGTAAGCTAACCTCTTATGATGTGAATCGACGACATCGCGAGTTGGAAGCGATACCGACCGTCCCTTTCAATGGCCGTTCGCCGCAATCGCAGCGCAAACCAATCGCGTGGCCGAACATCGCTCTCAACGATCCGCAAACTGGTCGCCACTCAATGGAAGAGTGCGAAAGCTTTGGCGGCGATCGTGAGGCGGAACGCGTGCCGAGCGATGGACAGCGCGCGAGTGGGACGACCGAAACGGTGGTCCCGGTTGTGGTGCACTCGAACGGCGCGAACGGCACGAAAGGCGACGCGAGTGACGGCAAGACAACGCTCTCCTCAATCAAATCCGCCAATTTGTTGAAGAGTCTGAAACGAGCCAAACCTCCGCGAAAGAATCGCCTCAATAGGAAGCAAATACTGGTGAAAAGACCAGATTCTGTTCAGTCAGAACCGATTAAGTCGAATGAGGAGCCGAAGAGTTATCGCTTTAAGAGTCGGATAATCGAGGGCTGCGATCGCAGGCCTAACGGGCCTAACGGTGGCCTCAATTGCGGCACTTTTCGAATTGCGAACCAATCGAGAGATAACTCGCGCACACTTAACATCAGACAAGTGGACGCTATCATTGACGAGGCGTTTGATTCACTCATAGTTAGCATTAATTCTAAATAAACATAAACATAATTCCATTATTAACAGATTCAATATATTATAAAGACAATAATTTATTTTTGCTTTCCTTTTTTGATATTTTCTTTTCGCAATTCATTTTTTTGTCAACTTGTAATTTGCTTTCTTATTTCAACAAACTTTCATTTAAAAATGTTGTTCACATTATTACAAATGTAAATATCGATATTCAATTAAGTATCTTATAATCTTAAGTATCTTAAAATTAAATATCTTATGTATTAAATTTTTATTTAATAATAATCAAGTAATAGTACATTATTTACTATTCATTTATATAATACATGAATTTATTTTAATATCAATAATTAGTAATATCATATTTAATGTACTTTAAATCAAAATAAAATTAACAATTTAATAAAATGCTTTATTGTAAATAAGTAAAAACAGAGTTATTCTAGATTTTTGCACACATTTTATTTTTAAAAAACTTCAATTTATAAGTAAAAAATTTTTACTTATAAATGTTCGATAGGATTCTACATTCTACACATAAGTGATAGCTTTTAATAAAATTAGTAAAAACATTAAATAAAGTTTTAAAGTTCTTAAGTTTAAGTTTAACTTCAAATTTAAGTTCTTAACTTTGTTTATAATTAATTTCATTAGATTTAGTATTACTATTTTTGAAATATTAATTAATAACAAACAAAACACAAAATAAATAAAATCAAAATTAAAATTAATTAAGCAAATAATTTTTGCATTATAAAAATAAATGTGCACACAATGTAACGCAATTCAACAAACAGCTGAAATGAAGACAAACAAGTTTATAAGATTAAGAACTACTCGTAAGTCCAGCGCTGATAATGAAAACTGGAATTTATGAAATTATGTGATAATTATCAATATTTAAGAATTTCATATGAAAATCTAAATACCGTAAAATCAAAACAAATTCATATCATAATCGCATTCTTTGAAGAAGTCTTCAATGATTTTTTTAAATTGTTCGGCATATTGTTGGTGAACATTATGCGAACCGTTCGCTATAATTCGCAAACAAGAGTCGCTTATTTTTTCCTTCAAATATTGGGAATGTTCGAGACTCGAAATTAAATCCTGCAATTAAATAATATAATTTTCAGTTTTTAAATGTAAGACTCAAACTACTACTGCATAACACGACTTTTTACTTCATGCACTAAAAAAATAAAACTAAATTCATGAAAATTGTTCATTAATATAAATTATTTATTTTTAAATTATATATATTTATTTTTAAAATGTGGCAAAAAACTCTTACACAAGCTTTTATAGACCAATGTTAAGCTTCTATATATAAAAGTTACAAAAGTATTTAATGCAAAACATAAATATTATTAATCAGAACAACTAGAGGTCCGAATATTTGTGTCCACATTAGAAAGTGAACGATTTTTC
>JAQIYA010000548.1:0-19227 GCA_034699355.1 Microtritia minima
GATATGGAATCATCGGACTTGTTCTTCAGTTATTTTTTCCGTAAGATATTTCTGTACTTATTTGGACAGTCTATTACCAGATATGCTGGGATTGTTAGCGTTAAAATGATTAATACCAATCTTAATGCTTTGATTTACTGACCTTTAATGAGTATTATTTCAATAATACATCACATATAAAAGAGCTTTATTTTCAGATAAATCACATTAAGATCAGTAATTTTTAAAAAAATAAGATTTAAAATATTTCCTAATTGACACAAATATTTTAATAGCCCGTACACAGAAGCTGAAGAGCCATTAAAGGTGGTGTCAAAATATCAATTGGCGGCCAGATATGGACGGCAGGACAACGCCAACTGCGCCACACAGTATGACGGATGTATGGTTAACTTTCTAGATGTCGTTCAAGGATTAATTAATTTGGTGTTTTAAGCATTCAACTCGGTTTTTGGCTTCACTTCGCCTCAGTTCATGTGATTTTTAATTGTGTGTTATGTAAATAATTTATTACTTCAATTTAAAGTAAGAAAATTCCATTAATTTTTAAAATAACTACAAAAATAAAATACAATTTTATGTCAAGCTTTCGATATAGAATTCCAATATAAGTTAAGCCTATCTAACCATTGTTGCCAATACTGATGACATAATTTTTCATTCAAGTGATGGATTTGAGCATTAGTGCCGTCTTCGTAGGCATATATGAGAAGCGCTTCGTTAGCATATAAATCGTGATTAGAGTCGAAATTAAGTGCACCCAAATAAGCGACGGCTTGCAGAGGGTTGTCGTAAATGTGATTTAAGGTCGGCTTCAACTTTTCAGATGTCTTCCACTCGATTATCACAACATTGCCGTCAATAACTCCAACGCAGTCCACTATCCCTTTGTAACAGAGATAGGGATGAAAAATAAAAGTTTCGCATAGTTTAACGTCATTAATAGTGGGCAACACGTGTTGCAAACTTTTCCACAATTTTTCGATGTCCTCAGTGATGGTCAGGTCAGACAATTGTTTTCCTTGCAATGCCTGTCGAATGTTGAGGTGCAGTAACTTTCCTCGCGATAACAACCTCTGCTGATACGCTTTGAACGCCTGGTCTCCCATTAATTCAATTTTCATTTTCTTCCACCTCTCGAGTGCGGCCAATGATTGCGCTGACATTGTTTTGTTCAGAATTGTTGTTACGCTCGGATAGTAAACGCTTTTCACGTTATTCTCGCTATTATTGTTCAATTGAGACGTCAAGCGTTCACTTAAGTGTGAGCCTTTCAATAGTGGGAAAGTACTGATCGGATAATTGCTTTGCATTTGAGCTAACTTTTGAAGCTCTTCTGATCGCAGTTTCGATTTGCTCGAAACAGTCGAAACAGTGGTTTCATGTCTTTCACCGCAATTATTAAACAATTTGAGTGAAGCGCGAAATTGCTTCACAAACGCATTACTCGTCACTTTCATCATTGATTTTTATTATCGATATTTGAGTGAACACATGAATCGCGATGATTAGTGATTCTCTCAACTTATGCTCAATAATTGCATTTCAAACCAATTACTAATTAAAATGAAAATATATTTTCAAACAAATTGTTGTTTTTTTAAGCAGAAAGAGAAAAGTTTACACGCTTTAGAAACAAATTACAGACATTACTGTATCGTTTAAAACTTGTTTCAAACATAAATAAATGACGAACATTTTAAATCAATAACTTAAGTTTAACTAAAGTAAACTAAGTAAGTAAATTAAAAGTTAATTTATAAAGCTATTTATATTTAGGTAAACTATATAAAATATAACAAACATTCTGTATTAAATTGAAGATTGCATTAAAACACATTTTAACAAATTTTTAAGGTCAGGTTATATGCAACGTTATAAATAATTATCATTCAAAATAAATATCAGGTCAGGAACTGACCAAAAACTAAATAATATTTAATGTAATAAAATTTGTGTAATTTTAAACATATGGTTAATTATTTGAGAAAAAAAATTAAAACTTTCTATGTTGAAATGTATTTGAATTTAATGAATTTAAATAAATAATTACAATTATTACATAAATTTGAAATAACTTTTAATATTTTATCATAAATTAGAATAAATTTCCATGTATAGCCCGCATCCCATGTTTAACCAGCACAGCAAAACTTATTACAAACTTCACTTTTTTCTTTAGATAACCCGCGGGGTATCGTGTTTTTAGGGTACTAAATAACATATTAATTTATAACATAATATTTACTTACAATTTACTTACTTAAGTTATATACTTACTTGTTAGTATATTACATGTGTATAAGTATTGAAAATTTTTAGGCTTATAAGGTCAGCTCAGACATCACAACATCTGACATCACAATTATTTGAGTAAAGGTCAAGTCGTGATATAAATAATGCTTATATTCTTATATTGAAATTAAAATGCTCACAGAATAAACTGAAATTGAAGTTCAATTTTAGTATTTATTGAGCATAAGAGCATAAGTTTTTCTTACAATATCGAACATCAAGCTTGAAATATTATACATATTGTAAATATCGAGCTCAATATCAACTCGTAATGAACTCAAAATTAATTTTTCATTTGAAATCTTTCTCGAATTTATTTTCTATTATAATTATGAATAACTTATATCTACAACGATTGATTAATTTAATATATTAAACATAACGATAAGCTGTGCATTTAAACTAAGTCTTCCAAATAAGGCGTGTTATGCAGTCTACCGATAGAAGCCATCGAACCTTTGCCTTTAATGATTCGTTGGGCAATAGTGGACACGTCCTGAACAGACACCGAATTTATGGCATTCTCGATCTCTTTCTCGGTGTATATGAACTGTCCTGTTGTGAGAACTTGAGTTCCAAACTCTTCGAGAAGAGCTAATTGACTCTCAGTGGCCATCAATATTGAAGATTTCAACGAATTCCTATAAAATATTACCTTTAAATCAAATTCAATATAAATACAATATAATATACTTTGCAATTTGAAGATCCTTATCAGTAATATTTTTTGCAGACTCTCTCAACTGAGTTACTGCCGCTTTTACACACTTATGAATATCGTCACAATTTGCAGCTAAACTAAAGCCAAAAAGTCCGAGATCTGAATAACTGATGTTTAGACTGGAAATCGCAAATGGATTTTCAGTCACTTTAGCCACGGCTGAACCCAATTTTGTGGACTTTCCAATGTTGTACTTGATTCGCGTTCCGGTGCCTAAAAGGGTCTGAAAGAGCGACAACGCTATCGTATCCTTGATATTCTTGCTTCTAATAAGTTGTAAATAAATAATCAAAAAAAATCGATTAACGGATTTGAGTGATTGAATACCCGACTCCTTCGGCGACGACCGCAACATGTGTTATGTCTGAATCGGAATCGATTCTAATTTCTCCGCCAACATATTTACTTTGGCCACTCTGTCCGCGATCGCCTCTGGCCATCGAAAATCGTTTTTCCACCAAATCTAAGAGCTTGTCGTGTTCGACACCGAACGCCACGATTGCCGAACGGTTGGCGACGAAGTGCTGTTCGACATACTTGACGAGCGTTTCGTGCGAATGCTTGCCTAACATGAAGGGAGGCGTGAAAAGCGAATTACTGAGACCTCCGCGAAACGACACTCGATGTAACGCTTCCAAGAGTGAGAGTTGCGGTGTTTCGGTGAGTAACGCCAAATCGACTTTCTGTCGCGGAATGTTGTCACTCACTTCCCACGGCTTGAACGCCGACTCCATCACGACGTCCGCCAAATATTCCACATTCTTCGCCACATTATCGCGATTGTCTTCGAGAACGTAAATCAGATAATCTCTGGTGGAAAACGTGGAAAGTCTTGCGCCGACGTATTCGAGATTTCGGGTTATGCCGAAGTTGGTCGACCTCTTGGTGGACAGACCGGACACCGACCGCAAAGTGTGCGTCAGACCCAACTGATCCGACGGCTCATATCTGGCGCCCGCTCTCACGAACACTGCGATTCGACTGATCGGCGAGTAGTTCTCGAGTGAGCCCACTATTAATCCGTTCGGGAGTGACGTTAACCGCAATTTCTCCGCTTTGGAGGCGTCGATGGCGTGCGAGTGCGAGTGCGCCACACGGCTGGCCATCGCTGTCGACGCCCACAACACACCCAACTGTCGGCCTCCACACCGACCATATGTGTTACACTTAACTAAACTCAATTTTATCATTTTATTAGAAAATTGAAAATCAAATGTTTATGTGATCTGGAAATAGTGTTCACGATTGCCTTTCGTGTCGATCTCTACTGCGAGCGCACTCTATCTTCAATTATTACATTCTTTTTAATTTTTTTTTACATAAAATTTACCACAAATAAGAATTTCTTAGAAATAGTTTTTTTCAATTATAAATAGTGTTTTAGTTTATTTAAAACTTAATCATATAAAGTTATATTAGTTATATTAACTTTGCAATAATCAAACTGCATGTCAAGCTCTCAAAACTTGTTTGTCTAAAATAATACAGTTATTGTATTTGACTGCTGTTTAAAAATTAATAAAAATTATATAATCTATAATTGATTGCCAGCAGTATATGATTTTATTATCTTTAAGATTTTAATTTGAATTTAACAATTTTATAAACATAAATTAACAAATTTATGTTTATTTTTAAATGTTCGTAAAAACTGGTAAAATTGTCGATTTAGTAAACGGGGATTTTTAGTAAATACAGGGAAAAATACTATAAAGAGATTTGTTTCACATTCTCTAATAAACAGAGAATTGACTCGAATTATGAATAAATAAAGATATTTATAATACGAATATTGTTAACAACTAAAGTGAGACAATGACTCATTTAATGAATGTGAACGCTTCTCAACAAATGGCGTCATCGATGGCTTCGCAGCAGACAATGATTGGCCAACAAGTGGTGCCGCAGTCGACCATCAATTTGGGCGCTCATCCGACAACTCAGCCCGCAGTCCACCCGTCAGTTCACGGCGCCGGTCATGCGGTCGGTCACGCAATGAGTCACCCGACTGGTCACGCAGTGAGTCACCCGTCAAATAGCGTGCAATCGATGTCATCTCAACCGCAAACGATGTCCACTCAATCGGCAGAACAACGCTATGATCTGATCGCTAGAGTTCGTGCTCTCGTTTGGTCTCTCAAAGAATCTCTCGCTGTAATGATATGAATGTCTATTTCAAGCTAATCACTAATTATGTTTATTTAAAGAGTCTGATGAGAGTCGCCGCCAGTAATATTCAGCATAACTCGCAAATAGATAGTGGACTGTGAGTATTAATTATACAATTAAGGTAATGATTGAACAGCTATTAAAATCTCTATTAAATCGAAATAAATAGGAAAATAAGTGAAGAACAAGTGCCGCGCTTTGACAAGGCTTTGGAAGATTTCTTTTCGATTTGCAATCAAATAGAGTTGCATTTAGTGAGTCGAACTTTTTAATGTTTATTGTTATCTTTTTAATATTTTTATTTGATTTTCAAAGAAAACAATTCTCGAATGTGCGATACAAGCTCGCGATAGTCAGCAATATTTACCATTTCCCGTATCATCGATTAAAACTGATAATGTGGTTGAAAATAGTAGCGATAACGCTATATCTTACACTCAGTACTTAATTACGATAAAAAGTCAGGTAAACTTTGCTAAAACAGTGCACGACATGCTGATCGACGGCGCTAAACGTATCGGTCTTATTGATGTGCCTATTAATCAAGTTATGTCTTCTAATAATTCATCAAATACTTCGTCAGTTGTTTAATCATTTTAGTTGATAAAAATTTTTTTGTAAGTCATAATTGAAATAATTGTATCAATAAAATTATAATATTAATCGATGATATAACGCAAAACAGTAAATACAAATTGTGAATACATTATTTACATTACAATCAGCAAAATGTGGTCACCATTTTCGAAAATTAAAGCTGGTTTTCACATTTGATGAGAATCCAAACATTTCTTGCGAAGCATATGTTACATACAAAAAGCCGTCTTCATCTTTATTATCCCAATAAATCTCTGCCAAAGATTTAGTCATGTTTACCATGCTTTTGTTGTTAATTATTAAAAAAAACGCTTGAGTGGGGTTGAGTTGCATTCTGTTCCTAAAAATTACTGAATTAATAGTTTAATAACTTTATACTTAAAAGAGTTCATTTGCCGACAATCAAAAGGTAAATGTATTGAAAATATTGTTTTCTATTGATATAAGCATACAAATTGATTTGTGATATAAACAAATCTATTAAAAGCCATAGATAGTCAGATAGAGATAGATATTATGTAAATATTTTTGATTTTTATGAAAATTAAGAAAATGATGCTGAAATAATTAAAGTGATATGAATTACCTGATTATAGTGACGAATTGAGCCATTGCTAGTTCTTGAGGTACTAAAAACTTGGTTTTATCCAAAGATGGCAAACTTTTCTCTCTTGAGTAACGCTCTACTATTACCTTTCGATAAATATTTATTTATTTCGATTAATTAATCTCATCAAAATTAATTTCTTAAATATTTAGATATACCGGAATTTTCGTCGGAAACTTAGCTCTTATTCCACAAACTTCTTCTTTTCTTGTCGCTATAATTATAAATTTAGTTATGAGTTAATTAAATAATTAAGTTAATAATAATATGTTAAAATATTAATATAATTAGTTACTCAATGATTTTCGCTCCTTAAATGGTTTATTGGTTGAGATACTGTTTTTGTCGACATTATTGGGTGCCATAGCTTTTTATGTCGAACTCGCAATACTTGATAAGCGACTCTTGAAGAATATTTAGTTTCTCGCAAATGAGAAAACGAGGAAACGATTTTATCGATGAGCCGCTAAATCAATGCGAGACAAGACTACACTGAGATATAATATTTTATTTCTAATCACGTAAACTTTATTACAGGTACTGTAATAGACTCTACATTAGTAATAACTCAAAACGAAGTGATTGGCTCTGATTTATCGATAATAAGTGAATACTAGCCATTGCCAAATCAAAGCAGTGGACTTATCACTTGCCGAGAGGTGTGTGTGTCAAAGGTTTGCTTGCCATATATCACTGCTTCTACTGTACAATTAGATTAGACAACGACTTTCAACTGGAAAATCCAATAACAGCTTATTATTTAAGTTTTAAAGCTATTACTAACGTTAATTCGTTTTAATTTGTTTGCAGTATTTTCCGAATTTATTATTAGATTTTAGTTTTATAGTTCATTATATTAGTTTGAATTTTATACTTTATTAATTATAAATTTTAATTTATTGTACTTTATATGATATGACAAATCTTAAAAAACTTTCACTGAATTTTGATAAGTTTTCACTTTATCACTCATTTATTTTACACTTACATCCGAACAAACTAACTATTATAACTGCGTTTACAGTCCGTAAAAGTACAAAATATAAAATATCCATAATATATTAACAGAAAAGTTCAATTTTCTCTTAATGTGCTGCATATGACCATTATTTATAACAAGGCTTTTATAGTTGTGTTAAAAGTATTTAAAAAATCTTTTAAATACAATTTTTAAACGATATTAAATGACTTTTAACATTACTTTACGATTTTCTCCCCGTTTGTTCACATTTGTCAACTTACACTTTGTCAACAATTTACACGTGTTAGATATCATTTCCAACTTAACACATCTTTGACGTCAAAAGTTTACCAAAATTGGTAAAAGAGCGATATAGTGAATACTTTTATAGTAAACTTTTTGATATTTTGAACGCTTTTTACGCGTGCCTGACATAAGCATAATGTTTTACTACTATATAAACAGAGAACACTGCATTTAAACTTGCATTCTTTGGAATCATAACACTCAACAAGTTAAGGAAAGACGTCTAAACAATTAGCACTTATGCTGAAATATGCTAAACTTGAATTGAAGTTTCAGTTTCAGTTTATTTTCTGTAGCTTATTGAATAAAATAATTTTAATACATTAAATAATTTAAATAATTATTATCTATTTGTAAAACTAAACTAACATTTATTACTGATTTATATACAAATAAATTTTTAAAAAACATTCTGCATAATATAATGTAATACATGTGTATCTGCTTAATTACGCATGAGACTTGAATATAGTGAACGAATTTGTCGGTCCCGAGAGAGCTCACTATATCGATCTTTTACTTATTATTTCAACGGTCACTATTCTTTCTTATTTTCAATCAGGAGAGGGTAGACATTTAGATTATATAAGAACATTGACCCTAAAATTTTGAATTTCAAGTTAACACAAAATTTGTATTGTGTAATAATAATAATAAATTTAAATAGTTTGAAAAAATTGAAGTAAATATCAAATAAAAATGAATAATAGATCTAAATATGAATAAATTTTATTCAATTAAAAATTATATGTACAGTAGTTAAGGACTATATTTATTATTTTCTGTTAATTTAGTATTGTCTTTCATTTGTTTCTTAGCCTTAGCCAATAAAATCGTTTTTTTGAACAGTTGACAGTAAAATTCAATGACAGAAAAAGTGTCGTCATTACTAGGAATAGGATAAGTGATTAAAGTTGGATCACAGTTCGAGTCGACCACACCGACCGTCGGGATTAACATTTTGGCCGCTTCTATGACTCCCGAATGAGTTTCAAACGCATTGCTTTGTGTATTCAAAAATATAACTAAATCTGGGAGTCGTGTGACCGCACTGTAGAAGTTGGTCGAGTCGGTGAACGTCCCGCGTCTCCAAATCCTGCAGTGAGAGTATTCGCCGCACTCTATCGCTGTCTTCTCTACACAGTATGCCGTCTGTTGGGATACAAACATCAATTAACAACCGATTACAGCATTCAATGAATTGATGAATAGGTGAATATCGTTGACTCACATGTGGTGCGCGACTCACGAACAAAATGATAGCTCCGCGAAATGCCATGTGAGCCGTAAAGTTGAGCGCGTCGGCCAACAAAATGGCCGTTTGGTCCAAATCGAAGATCGTGTGTCCCAAACGAGTGCCGAACAGGTATGGCGTCATGTGTTGGTTAAGAGTTCCCTCTTTGTGTCCCAAATGAGCCCTTCTTTCGAACAATTGCTTAGTTGTGAACAGCTTTCGAACACCAAAGAAGTCTTCATATTTGAGAGGATCGACAGTTCGCTCGTTGTCTTCATTTGGTTGTATTAACGCTTGGACTGACGGTTGAGAGCGCTCACCGATGGCTGCGTTTTGACTGATTTGACGACAGACGCCAACCAAACGCGACCGCAATGCTGTTGAATAGAGTTAACTCAAGTGAGCACGACTTGGCTCTCGTATTGATTGCATACAAACCATTAATTGCTAGCATGTTATCGACTAATGAGCACAACATTACACTCAATGAGACAACACGTGCCGAACAGTGCCAAACAGTGCGGACACTGCGTTCAGCGCTCCAGTCGTCAAAACACGCAAATAAGAAGAAAACAAATCAATTTTGTTTGTTTCTCTCACTCTATTTAGATATGTTTGAAATGCTATTTCGTTGTTATAATCAAATCAATGTTGACTCCAATCGAAACTAATGGCTCTCTTGTGGCGAAGAGCGGTGTTATTACTGGTGATCGTCATTGCAGTGCTTCAGGTATTCATTCATAGTTTGCTTTCATTCATTTTATTTTACTATCAATTATCACTCATAAGCTGTGCTCTTATCGATAATAATGAAATGAAATAATTGCTATAATTATAATGTGAACATCTGTCATATATTTCTTTAATTTATTAATTATTATAATTTGAACGATAAATTGTTGAACAGAATTGTTAAATAAAAAGTGTGAAAACTCAAGTTTGAGTTCAAACTCGCATGAATTTTAGTTATATTATGGAAAATGTAAACATCTTGTGTTACTGTTTTTCAAAATCAAAAATCAAAATCAAACGAAAGTGTTTGTCGTTAGGACTAGTAGTGAATGTTAATTACTATTTGTGTGATTAAGTTATTTATTTATATTTAAATTACCTATTAATAAGTTATTAAAACATTGATATTAAATCCTTGTGAAGTTATTTTTTAATTTATAAAATACATTTTGAGCGATCATTTTGATAAAATCCATTTCGATAAAGAGACCAATTGCTATATTTTGAGTGTATTTTAGTAAATTGCTTACACTTCTTCAAAGCTTAAGAATATTTTAGTTAAAGTTATATAATAGTATTTAATTTTTAAATTACAGGTCATACATATGACTCTTTTAAGTCGATTAGAATCAAAACGAAGTGAAAGGAGAAAAAGAGGATCGAATGGAAAAATGGTATTAAATGAAAACGATGCTTATATTTATCATGAATATGATGAACAAGAGATAGATAAAGATCGACAAAAAATGCTTGAATCAGTGAAAGATAGTACAGTACTTGATTCGTCAGGAGAGTATCACATAATCAACTTTTTGCAAAGAGCCAACTCTTTTGGATCTCGAAAATATATTCGACAAGATATAAGCCTAATAACGCAGTCAAGTGTTTCGCAATTATATCATTTAGAATTGATATCCAATCGTTGGTTTGGTTTAATATCTGTGGCGGTGTTTTCGCTGCCGCAAGACATACCTCTAGCCATAGAAGCAATACTCCATTTGCGACGTTGTAGTCCATCAATACGACACAATACTAGTTTCCATCTAGTCTACCCGTTAAGCATACCTCCGCCAGCTATCGGTGCCACCACTCTCTCCCCTAGACTTTCAGTCGATAAAATAGCAAAACTTCACAATTGCAATGACATAAAGCAATTGATACAATCACTGACTCCCGGTGTCCTCAACTATGCGCACAGTGGTGTTCAATACCCTAATAATTTGTTACGAAACGTTGCCCGACGTAATGCACTCACAGAATTTGTGTTCGTTATAGACATTGATCTCGTCCCAAGTGATAAATTACAGGAAAGTTTTATAGAATTTGCCAAAGAAAATAAACTTTTTTTAGATAATCAAAAGGAGGATAAAATAGTATATGTGGTTCCGGCTTATGAGGTGAAAACAGTGACTGAAACGAGTGCGTCGGGTGTGTCTCATGATAACATTAACGATTTTATACCTCGAGATAAAATGAGTTTACTCGAGTTAATTGATTTAATGGAAGCCAGACCTTTCTATATAGAACTTTGTTTGAAGTGCCAAAAATACACCGATTACGAGACGTGGCAAAAAGAGCCGCCGTCTTCTAAATTAGCAGTTCTTTTCGAAGTGCTTTGGAGAGACCCGTGGGAACCATTCTATATAAGCAGAAACAATGTTCCGCTTTATGACGAAAGATTTCGTCAGTACGGCTTTAATCGAATCAGTCAGGTATGAGTTGTTTAACGTTCATTTTCGAAATGCGTAGCTATATTTGCATTTTACAGGTTTGCGAACTACATATGGCTGGTTATAAATTTTCAGTACTTAATAAAGCATTTGTTATACATAAAGGACTTAAAACTGCCGATTCTTTTCATAAAGAGAAAGATTTAGAACAGGAGCGAAACAGAGCCCTATTTCGTCAATTTAAAACTGAACTCAAACAGCGATATCCAGATTCTTCACGGCGTTGTTATTGAATCTCTAATATTTTGATTTTAATTTTATTTATTTAGTTATATATAAATAATGTATATTTTGTTTTGTTTTTATATTGATTTTTTAATTTAAAATAAGTTTTTTTTTAATAAACTAAATATAAGTTTGATATATTTAAATTCGAATCAATTAAATAATAATATCAATTAATATTGTTAGTGAGATAATCAAATAGAATATTTGTCTGTTTTTTAAACATTTTACAAAAACTTATAACATTAATTTTTCCTCAAATAAAAACTTAAATCGAAGCGACGTCAGTGGACAGCAGTGGAATTTTGATACAAATTTCAAATTTGAATTATTTTGACTCCATTACCGCTCCATTACCGGACACTTTTTTCAACTCCATCACCATTACTGCGGTAATGGAGTCATTTTTTCAATCACTAGTTATAAATTTCCTTAATATCATAAACTTGAATATTTAATACCTTATTTGCAATCATTTAAATTTTGATGATTACAATTTTAATATTATTAATTAAGTATTTAAAAATGGATTAGAAAAGTTTAATCCGAAAATTTTTAAATTTTTAAAATTTATAAGAATATGTAAACGAAATAAGTGAAGAATTGCCAAATTCTATTTAAAACTGCTAAAATGAACTAAACAATTAAATTTTGTAATCAAAGTTTAAGTATATAAGGACAATATCAACATTTAAAATACTTGCATTAATAGCCCAGCATTAGACACACGCTGTAGAATATAGGCAAAGTAATACCGGTTTAAAATTAAAGTAAACACTGCACTCAATAAATTTTGAGTACATGTTATGGTTTTGCTTAAGTTAGTGATTAACTTTAATTGTTAATTAAAATGGACGAAAATCAGTTGAAACCGCAGTAATTTAGATATTCAATGGACACAAAAGTATCATGAATTTGGATTTTTGTCGCGTATAAATAGGTTACACTGTATGCATTTGCCCATTGAAAGCAACTTAACACTCGCACTGTGTATTAAAGAGTTATGTCATCTCTATTGTGCTATAATTATTTAAGAAAATATTGATTTTCATATAATAATTTTATTATTTATAAAATTTAAATAGTAGTACACGACTTGACTTGTTTCAAACATTGTAAGATTTTGGCAAAAGTGTGCAAAAGAGCTTTTAAAACTAAAGCTTTTGAGCTTTAAAAACCTCCAAAATATTATTAATTCAATAATTGAGAGCTCTTTCATTGTAATTATATGAAGAGCACTGATTATGAATGCAGGCGAACGAAGTGTTAGCTAAATGTTGATCACTGTCTTCGTGATGGATCGGACGGTTATGTAAGGTGAAGGGCCACGTCTGCAACGAAACGCATAAAATAACGGATTAGCAAAAGGCAGCCTATTTTCATAGACATTAGATGATTACTTAAAACAAACATTTGTCACAATTGCAAACATCTATATCTTTACTTAAAGACAAGTCTGCATAAACATTGCATCTGTTAGTATAGGACAACTATAGGAACGTTAGTATTCTCAATGTTGGGATTCCTCGACAACTCTTATCAGCACTATATTAATTTCTACATACAGTGATGGCCAGAGGGGGTCAGTGATGGCTATGGTGTACACCCCATCCTAGGATTTTTCAAAAAATGAATTCATTGTGGGTATGTTGAAGTTATAAAAATAACTAAAAATAAGCGCTCTTTAAATGGTTGCATAAAATATCTTAGTCGAGGACGCGCTAACAATGACATTGTTGTAGTTGAATATACATTCAAATTATACCTAAGACTTTCTATTCTTAGATAATTCTTTTTATAATTAAATAAGCATATGATTATGAAATTAATAGTAAGACATATAAGTGTGCAAAAGTTGGTAATTTTTGATGACTACTCTAGAGTTGCATCAATTTTAATTGATGCAGACAATCATAAACGCTTCAATTTTTATTGAAGATTACCTTCGAATTCAACCAAAAAATAAAACAATTTCCAAAATAATATCTTATTTGGAAAGCCGTCGAAGACCATAACCACACATTAAATTTGGAACAATAAATGCAGAAGAATGCAGATTTGAATTTTTAAGAAATTCTTTTGCCATTCTATTTTAATATTAGTAATTTATTGTTTTGACCAATTTTGTTGCCATACATAATGTGAAACCAGTTTAAAACTGGTGAAATGATATTCAATTTATTATCCTCCAAACACACCACAATCACGACCAATTGAACTCTTATATTTATCACTTAAGAATGATTCGAAGTGTTTATCGAACCTAGAAATGTATTAGATTTTTAAAAATCTTATCTAAAACTTTTTTAAGATAACTAAAATGGTGGCAAAGATTAATAATATGTGTGCACAAATGGCATAAGAAATAAACTTCGAGGAATCTGAGATAATGGTGTTTATGCACCTTTCAAAGTCAAAAATTGATTCAATATATGTTAGACTTATTGTAAATAAAATTTCATAATTTAATCAGAAATGGTCTTTCATTTATTTTATCTTAAACTTTGTGCAACGATTTAAAGTGCGCTTCTTATTTTAAATATTGAGGTTAAAATTACACTTCAATATCAATGTAATGAGTTTAGTGGACATTTAGACATTCAAAGTTTTTACCATATAAAGTACCCTAAATATGCGACGATAGCCCGCACCCCATGTATAGCCCGCATCTAATACCACGTAATAGATTCTCAAATTAATAGTAAAGATAATCTATTGTATCGTCTTTTATAGCAATATAGTGACATAATTGAAGCATTCTATGTTGAATAGGCTAAGAATTTGATGACTTTGAATATGATATTAGTGATATCTAGAATAATTATATATATATTTTTTGAAAAATTCACTTTTTTCCATCGATAACCCGCGGGCTATCGTCGCATATTTAGGGTATAAGAGATTCATAGAGGGGTACTCATTGGTATAACACTAGCATTTTGGAAAAAAATCATTTTAGATATGTTGAAGTTTTAAAAATTAAATTTATTGTAGTTATGTTAAGATTTAGTTTTTAGTATTATCTTTATTTTTCATTCCGTTATTGCAAACAAAAAATTTCTTTATTTAATTTTAATACATAGTATGTATATTTAATGTCTAAACTTAACTAAAAGACAGAGTCATAAGCACTATAACCATATGTGTTCATATTCTTAATTCAATTTTTAATATAAATTAAGACTTCAATAGCAATTTATTTTAATAATTTAAATTTAATACAAAGATTTTATGAATATAATTAATTAAGTTTATGAATATTAAATTTGGAAATAATGAACACTTACCAGATTTAAAGGATGAATAGCAGTGGTGGGAAAAGCTTGATCTTCAGCTAATATCTGTCTTAAATGTCTTATATAATTGGCAGCTAATCTTAATGTATCCAATTTACTCAATTTAGTGTCCGCCGGAACCCATGGAAGAGATGTCTTTAATCGAGTAAATGCCTGACAATAGAAAAGATCTTAATTATCAAATATAATTGAGTGAATGAGTGAAACATACTTTGCTGAGAACCCTCATGCGAGCCCTTTCCCTAGCGTTGGCCGCATTTCTAGCGACCGGTCGTTTGCCATTCGACTCCGAATAATCCGAATCGGAGGAAGTATTAGCGTAATCTAAAAGTTCGCTTTCGGACACTTTCCGCTTGCGAGCCATGAGATGAACTGAAAGCAAATTTCAAATTTAATAACTAAATGCAGAGCGAATTATGTTTTGGCATTGCATCGACTTATATCATATTACTGTCAATCGTTGCATAAGTGTCCCTAAATGTGACACTAAAAAAAACAGTCTCGCAGTGTCAGCAGTAAAGCATATAACAGTATATTTGTTTTTTAAGAAAAAGATTAAAAACGGTCAGTTAAAAGTCGGGCGTTTGCTCTTTATCTGACAGCAGATGTCTTACAGAAACTTAAGAAATAGTGGAACAACTTTACAACTTTAACTGCTTTACAACTACTAACACAATAATCTTACATACTTTTCCAATCAGATTCAGATCTAATTGATTTTAACTATGAGTTATGTAACTACAATTATTCAACAGATTTGTAAAATTAGTTATTAAAACTTCCACATATAATGTTATGACTTTATTGAGTAAACTGTAAAGTGAACAGAATGTCGATTGAAATTAGCGATTAGTGGAGAGCAGTGATTAGTGATTAACAGCTCCGCCTTTGGCACAGTGTTTGCCACTGCTTTGGGTGTTTCAGATAAATCTTCGCAAATCGTTGTCTCACTTTTATCTTAAGACAATTTTTTGGATTTCAGTAGAAAATAGTATTTATATGTAAACAGTGGGTTTAATGTGTAACAGTTGCATAGTGTCGGCATTTGGTGTGTCAAAGGGCACGTGCCGTCGACTGTGCCTCGACTGTGCACGACTGTGCACGACATGCCTCGACTGTATTGAACGCGATTTGTAAACATATTGACGAACATCTTTCAGTGACTAAGTTAGTCTCAAATCGATTTGTACGGATAGATAGATAGATACTCTGCATATACACCATAAAAAGATCGCATTTGGAGGCGCGCGACAAATGAGTGCAATAAGTTGTACTCTCACTTTAAAAGATGCAATTCTTTGAAACACCGCCGAATGACCACATCCTCACTGCACGTGCACTACACTTATTCTGTCTGTTGCACTATAAACACAATACCGGTCTAATAGAGATAACGCGTTAACTTACGTAAACTTACTTTTCTTCAAACTTATTGTCAATATTTTCATTTTGTATCTTAAAAACAATTTTAAAGTTAAAAATTACAGAAATTTAACTTTAGATACATTTAAAATATCTTAAACTAAAATAGACAAAAATGAAGTGAGAGTTCTGTACTTTTTTCGTTATTTTTCTAAAATTATTTGTTTAAACAACAAAATAAAAAGTTATTAATTAGTATTTTTTTGTATATTTTCTTTGTTTAAATATATTACATATATTTCATGCTCTTCTTTTAAAAAGCAACACTTTTTATCAGTCTTTCAGCATAAAATGTAATAAGTTATGTGTAATATGTGTTATAAACTATAAACTAATTATCTCTTAAATTGTATAGTTATTATAATTATCACAGAAGATTATTAAACATATGCAGAGTTTTTTAAATGTCTTTATATTTTTAATTATAAAACAGGAGTAATTAGAGTCAACACAGGATAGATTTGTTTGATTGAAAGATTCAAATGGACTTCAGTGATGGCATTGCATTTTAGTTGGCTATTAACCATGTTCTCCACGTTTGGTTGCGGGAAACTGACAATTATTCAACTGTCATACAAGTCATACCATGCAATCTAAACGATGCAATCTATTTGAAACGGAGTTAGAGATGTCACCAAACATGTTGACCATTGAAATTAATGACCACAACACGACTTGTGGTGTGTTGTCATTCGATACCATTAGACTCACTATATTAGAATATCGTGTTTCGTGTCCATCGGATTACTTTTTGTCACTTCTCATGAATATTTCACTAAATAAGCATATTCTGCATATAAGCATATCATTGCTATTCGTTCAAATTAAGGCCAATTTTTATTTTATTTAAAAATACACTAGTATTTTTTCCCTCCCCTTCACTAAAGCATATTATTTTAAAATTTTAATTTAAATCTCTCTCTCTCTCTCTCTCTCTCTCTCTCTCTCTTCGTCCCTCTCTTTCTCTGTTTGTTTACATTATAAATATGTTATTTTAAAATTTCGTACGTCTGCATTGTTGGAAACTCACACACTTATACAATCAATTATATAGATTATGTAATCTTTATTTAAATATATAATTAACTCCTAAATCTGCAGCTTTTGTAATACTGATCTTTACTTTAGCCGTAAGATTCACACACGTCTCTTCACTTATTCTGTATTTGCGATAATTTATTTTTTATTCTGGATTTAAAAGGTTCCATATTTTAGAATATAGTTTGCATAAATTACAACCAGAATTAAATTTTTTTCTTTAGCGACATATTGTATTCAATATTTTATAATGGTATTATTATAAAGAATACTTTAAATGATACTTTCATTAATTCTTAATTTTTAAAATAAAAAAATGCTTATATCTTTTAATTTTAATTGATCTCTTTTATATACACATTATCTTTAATTCTGGCATATTTGTGGCGCAATAAAAATTATATGCCAGAATCGAAATTTGCTGAAATCAAAATAGAGACAAATGCTAAAAAAATGTAAAAGTATTAATGTGTTATAAAGAAATCATTGACTTATTCGTTATACAATCTAAAGATTGTATAACGAATAATTTCTTGAGTAATATCACTTTTGCTAAATTGTTGACTAAATCAAAACAATTTTTGGATCAGTTATTTTGGGTTATAGTGACATATATACATATGTATATTCATGAGATATAAAAATTTTAAAACCATATTCGGAGTCCGCGTCATCCAAATGATCGTTATGTAATTAAGTTTTATGATTCGCATCGTTTTTTTGGTAATTTCAATAATAGAAATAAATGTAACAATATTTGCATCACTTTTTAAATAATCTTCAAGTGTTATTTGAACTTAAATTATTAATTATTCTACGCAATACTTGTTTTAATCAATTTCTTTGTGATTTAATTAAATCCACTTTTATAAACGATAGTTTTAGACTCAATAATTATAAAATTGATAAAACTTTGATATAAATAATCTATAGATAAAATGAAAGTTTTGATTAAATTATTAAAGTATTTTGTTTACATTAGTTTAGGGTAAACTAGAAAATTCGCACCATTTATTCTATAATGGAAGCACAGATATGTTATGCAGAAAATTGAGGGACACTTTGAATCACACAATCAAAATCCAGAATCAAATGTGTATCCCATGTCAAAGAATCTGACGAACCATTTATAAATGCAAAAATCGAATCGAGAATCTAACGATTGAATCGCGATTCAAGTGTAATATTATTATTATTATACTTGAATATGTTTTATTGAATTTTTAGTATTTAAAACGAATTAATTAGCAATTAAGACAACACATGCATGCGATTCATTGTTATAAGAAAATTGTATTTAAAGTCAAATTATTGAGATATTTGACATTTTCTACATTTTAATAGTTAATAGACTGTGTTTGAGGAAATTAATAATATTTCAAATCAAAATTATCATAAATATTAAAATTTTAAACAATGTTTCTTTAATTTATTGCTAAATATCATATAAATTTAATATTTATATATAGGCATCTCTAAATAAATGTTAAGATTTAGTGAGGAAGTCATGTAAGTGTTGAAAACACGAGAGGAGGAGAGGCAGATGTGATTCGTTTGCCATAACTGTCACAACTCTTCAAATCATAAAAAGTTGTGTTCTTTACGTACAGTTAAAACTATATATAAAACAAGATTGAACACTATTATGAGCTTATTTTAACATGATATTTATTATTCATGGGTTACGTAAGCGCTCACTACGTTCGCACTTTATGTATCTTACTTATCCCTTTGTTAATAAAGAGGATAACTCATAATAATCGATAATGTACAGTAAAAACTCTATTTAAACAACTTTCCCTTTGTTAATAAAGAACTTTGGACAACTTAAAACCCTATGTAAACGTCACTAAATTGGGCCAACTATAGGTTCCTTCCCTTCATCGGGGGGGGG
>JAQIYA010000549.1:0-19225 GCA_034699355.1 Microtritia minima
ATTTTGTTTATAAACTGACAAAACTCAAGAGTAATTTAAGAGTCCATTACATTACTTATATCTGCTTTCAATTTTAAAACGTACATAAAACCCATCGTTGAGTCTATATCTATTTATTTTTAAATCTTTATATAATAATTTAATTTTTATAATAGAAAAATTTAAAAATTAGAATTTAATGTTTAATTTCTAAGTTTTTTCCTAATAGATGCAATATTTTAAAACATAAAATATTGACTATAAATATAAAATCTCCCCCCGTCTCCCCTTTTATGGTAGAAAATTTTTTATTATATCCCACCTAAAATATTATTTGACCTGGCCAGCCTAGCTCCAACTCTGTGAGCTCATAGGCGATGAACACTTTGGTGAGACAGTTGTGGACATCCATCGCGAACAACACGCTCACCAAAATGCAGGTGAAAATCTGTAAGACTAGGCTCTGAGCGAATTTAATTCTTGACCGCGTCGACGAGTTGTCGTAATTGTTAGTAATGCCGAAAATTCGGTGAACAAATACTATAAAATTCAGGCCATCGTTTGAGTTGCTGTTTGATGGCATTTCTCTAATTTAATGTTTTAGTGAGTCTTTATTTGATTAGCTTTTGCGAGGAAGAAAAATAAGCAAAAGAAAACCTATGAAAATAATATTTATATTTAGCAAACATGTAAATAAATTCACGAAAGCCTAATACATTATGTAATTAAACGCGTAAAAGTTAACCTTGTCTTTAGTTAACTTTTACTTTAGCCTACGAACAGATTTTAAAAATACCTATAAATCAAAATTTCGCAAATTATTAACATAACTGTAAACTTTATTTTTGCTGATAAAATCTGTGAGCTGTAGCACCAGATGGTAGGAGTACTGCATTGCAATGGTTTGCGCAATGTTTACAATCATCACATGTCACGTGATATAACTCAACGTTTCGTCAGGTTTTATGTTTAATACTGGTATTAATTAGAAATAGTGGTCAATTAATGATTGATTTGCGTAATAAATAAGTTTTATATTATAGGAGCAATTGAAGCACATTTGAGAGATGATCGACGAAGACGTTGCGCACCATTTCGACCGATTCGGCGACGATTTGTGTGAATTGATATTAAGTTATTTACCGATTAGTGATTGCTTTAAATACGAGTGCGTTTCGAAGCAATGGAAACGTGTTTTGTTTAACTCACGACAGCAGCTCACTATCGGCTGCGATGTGGATGTGGTGGACAGACACCGATTGGTCGAATTGAGTGGCAGACGTAGTGAACTCGAAAGCTTTGTCTTCATTAATAACTGTTTTCTCGAGCGAGCGCTGCGAAAGTGTGCGCGCATTAACTCGATTGTCGTCGAGTCGAGAATCAGAATCAGCGAAATGACTTTCGAGATAATAGCCCGAAATTGTCGGTACATTAAGTCACTGATTATTAGAACGAGTTTGGATGATATCTCGCCGAAATGGTTGACCGAATTCGGGGAGAAATGCGGCGCAAAGTTGCAGATATTTTACTTTTCAAACTGGTATTTCTCGCCTGATTTGAAAGAGCAAAACAAGAGCAAAGAGTACAGCGCTTTACTGCAAGCGATGCCGAACCTGAGGGCCATTCAGTTTGGCGACACTCTAACGGTGGACGAGAATCAGAACTCAAAGCATCGCCACTGGAATGGCGAATGGGTTCGCAACTTCTACGTGGAGATACTCGTCCGCGACGGTCTCACCCAAACCGAGTTTTGGCCGAATCTCAAACAATTGGACTGCGAAATCATTGCCGACAATCATTTCCGAGCGTTTGCGGACCGCTTTTATGGAAAGTTATTGCAGCTAAAGGTTCGCTTAATTACGAGAAACACAGGCAAAACTTCATTTAACACCGAAATAGACGTGAATGAATCGCTGAGACAGTTGTCTCGATTCTCGTCACTCGAATCGTTAACCATTAACGCCAGTTATATAGAAGCAGATATTGTGGACAAAACATTATCCTCTATTGG
The DNA here is from genome assembly GCA_034699355.1 of Microtritia minima. Lineage (NCBI taxonomy): Eukaryota > Metazoa > Arthropoda > Arachnida > Sarcoptiformes > Euphthiracaridae > Microtritia > Microtritia minima. The sequence goes on from JAQIYA010000549.1 coordinate 1,991, forward strand.
CGTTAACTGTAAACGATTGAAAACTCTGGTCGTGTTTGGCTTAAAGAATATGAACGTTTCACACAATTTTCATATCAACTACGAGCGACTCGAAACTCTGCGCCTACACATGAGCTACTCTAATGTGATCAACTGCAACAGTTTGCTCGGTTTGCAGGGATGCGTGAATCTGAAGCGCTTTATGCTCATCCAGACCGCCGTCAATAAGAATCTGTTCAAAAACATTCACTCGCTTTTGCCTCAGTTGAGAGCGCTGCGAGTCGAGGCCATGAAAATCAATCCGCAAATTTTCACTTATTTATCCAAAATGAAAAACTTGCGCACTTTAATTATCGAGACCTTTTCGCTCCGATCGGACATCACTGACCGCGTTATTTGCTCTTTTATTAAAAAGTGTCTCGCGATTAAGAAAATTGGAATTGAAGGCCAGTCAAGCGTGTCGAAAGAAAATTTGAATGATTTCGTTCGAATGTCTCGACGAAATATTAATATTATTTAATGATATCTGTTATTAATTACATTATATATAAATCATTCATATTTGTCAAAAATATGTGAAAGAGATTTATGTAATTTTTTATAAATCAATGATCTTATAACATGGTTTATATTGAAGATTTCACTTTATTAGATGTATATAAATAATGAGTTATTTTTAGATGGTTTTTACTCGCAAAAGCGAGCTTATGTATTTGTCAAATTTTGACATGTCTCTCTGTCTCTCCGTCCGTCTGTCCGAACCCTCCTCTGACAGAAGAGTGAAAGCCTAGTGCCATTCAAATTTATACCCATCTTTAACTTCAACTTTTTGTTGTCAATGATGATCTTTAAGTTAGAATTTAAGAATAAGTTACCTAATGCGTGCCTAAATTATAATATATGAACTCATACTTTTCATTTAGTTTTTCACTTTACACAATTTCCAGAAAAAAATTTCAATTTCAATAAAATACCGAATTTATATAAGAAATTGATAATCGAGAGACGCATTGTTGAAAAAATTGATGCGTGTTTATGATCCATGTCACTTAATAGTTTCCTATTTAGAGCTTAGTAATTAGTAATTAGTAATTACAGTTTCTATGTTTCTAAACTCGTATCTTTAATTTGACTGTTTATTAAAATCATCTGCTTTTTCTAGAATAACGTTTAGCCAAAAAGTAATATCTTTAAAGTTAAGAAATGTAATTTAACAGTTCTTTAATAGTTTATGGTATATTTAGTGAACAGCAAATTCTGATCAATCCCAATATACCCTAATCGCTATTAATGTATCAAAAAAAAAGCTTTTAATGGCAAAGTCCTGCAAGAAAGGCGATAGACAATGGTTATCAAGAACATACTCACGTAATGCTAACTAAACTTTATATAAAAGAGCACATAATCTTCTTTAATAGTATTGAAAGTGGTTTACAGTGTTAGCGTTGGACAGGTCATGGATTGGTTCAAAGATATCTGAAGAAGTAGAGACAAGATTCGCATTTGTTTCTACCATTGCTCTAAATTTACACATTAATTGCGATTTTATTATGAAAATATGGGAGAAAGGAAGAGAGATTTTAAGTGATAAATATTTTTTTAAAATTAATGTTAGAAATATTTTTAATAAAGCCAAAAAAAAGCTTAAAAGGGCAAAAATAGCAAAATAGATATTTATAAATGATTAAATGAAATGTTTTGAGTTGTTTCGAACTCATAAATAACTCATAAATTTAGTAAAAATGTTAAATATCTATCATATAAAAGATAAGCAAATGCCATGACATTGACTTCCTGGTGATAAGCCTATAGGCTTTTAATTTATTATACTTAATAACCAAAATCGCTTCAATAGTGTTTATTTAATAAAATACAAATCAGACTTAATGAGTGACAAAATTCAGTATTAACTCGACTCGCTATTAACATAAATAAAAAGTTTGTTTCATGAAAAATCTGTATGCAATATATCACCAGATGGTGGAACTATTATATGTTTTGCGACCTTTAATCGCATTGCAATGAATTGCGCAATATTTATATAAAAAAAACATTTCACGTGTTTTCCACTGCTTTCGCAGTTTGTAATTGTGGTAATACTGGTATGAATTAGAAATAGCTGTTCAGTAATGATTGATTTTCATATATTAATTAATTTTTATTATAGGAACGAACAGAGGAGACGAAGAGATGGCTGAAGAGGACGTTCGCCAGCATTTCGACCGATATGGCGATGATTTGTGTGAATTGATATTAAGTTATTTACCGATTAGTGATTGCTTTAAATACGAGTGCGTTTCGAAGCAATGGAAACGAGTTTTGTTTAACTCAAGACAACAGCTTATTATCGGTTGTGATGTGGATATCGATGACAGACACCGAATGACCGAATTGAGTGGTAAACGTTGTAATCGCGAAGATTATGTCCGCATTAATGACTGTTTGCTTGAGTGTGCGCTACAAAAGTGTGCGCGCATTAACTCTATTATTGTTGAGTCGAACATCAAAATAAGTGAAGAGACGTTTGCTATAATAGCTGACAATTGTCCGCTTCTTAATTCGCTTATCATTAGATCGAATTTGGATGATATATCGCAGAAATGTTTGATCGAATTCGGTGAAAATTAATCTTTTTATCATTTCAAAGTCTGAACAATTAACAATTGCAGACACTATTTAAGCGCATGCGCCGCAAAGCGAGGTCTGTATTAATTACCTTTTTTGAAAAACATCTTATAAATTACTGTTAAAACTATAAAGATTTGTAAAGTTTAGAAACTAAACAAGTTTTAAATGATTTGTCAAACAAATTAAATTATAAAATTTAGCACCTGTTATAGACTTTATTGACAGCTATCTGTTATGAGTCCTAACTAATGACTAATTTGTTGACTGTAATGCTGATACTAATACAAAACTAATAAATAACGGAATTTACAACTTTAACCATTGTCTACAATGCATGTCTACAATGCTAGCATAATATAACTGCTACTATAACTGACCAGATGTTGAAAGTGTCAGCAGTTTACGATTAGATATTACCTATTTTAGGCAAATCGTTCAATAAATAACTGACTTTATTATTGAAAGCTAATTAATAGTTTAGAGTTGTTGGTTTAAAATTCTTATGTTTAAAATTTTAAATTAAAAGATATCTGTAAATGCAAAATAATGTATGAATTAATTAATGGCTACGGTGTGATAAGCACAGCAATCATTGCGTTAACGACATACTATTTGACTAAGTTTTACATAACAATCAAGCGATACCCACCCGGATCGACACCGTTGCCTATTTTGGGAAATGTTTTAAGTTTGTTTAATTTATGAAATTAAATTTTAAAATATTTAATTTATTTGTATGACTTATAATTATAAAGTATTTTTATTTTAAAATAATAAAATATTTGAAAGTTTATTTTGCCTTTAGAAATGAGAAAAAGTGTAATTTGATGGTATAATTAATTATTACATTTATTTTCTTATCATAACTAGTGTTAAAAGGAACGACACGACATCCAGCATTTGAATTTGTAAAACTTCGCCACAAATACGGACCAGTCGTGACATTTTGGGCCGGAATTAAACCGCTGGTATTTATATTCGACTTGGATATCGCCAAAAATGCTTTTAAACGCAGCGAATTTTCTGGTCGACCGAAATCTTTTTTCGGTATTTTGATATCAAATTAATAGTATTACTTATTTTTAATAACATTACATTTTAGTATAATTAAATTTAAATGAATATTTCAATTACAGGGGAATTGCTTTGCGGTGACATTGCATTTACCGATTACGGACACCAATGGGAGAGTTTAAGACGAGTGACACACACGGCTATTAGGTTTTTCTATTAGGCATTAATTAATGCATCTATTAATTGTAAATTTATTAAATTTATTTAAAATATATCTATTAAATTTGTAGTATGTTTTGGCAATTTTTGTATTATTATAATAATTTTATTTCTATTTTTTAACTCTCTCTCTTTCAAACTTTTATTGGATGAATGCAATCAAACAAAATGTATATTTATATAGCAAATACGCACTCTCTGGTGAATTGGCCTATTTTGTGAGCGAAGTGGTCGAGGAAGTGGTCAATTCAATGAAGGAATCAATAAACCATTCGATTGTTTTGACTATATTTTTCTAATATTTTCAAACATTACATCTTCGTCTGCGATTTCCAAAAGGTATTATTACTAATGATCGAAAAATTAAATAAATACATAATTTAAATCAATTATAGAAAATCAAATAATATAAAATTATGGAAAATTACTATAATATAGATATAAATAGAATAAAACTCTTTATTACTGCTCATTATATTGGATCGTATTTATCATAATTAAAATTATTATAAAATTCTGTTAAATTTCAGATACACGTTAACTGATCCGGAATTTAAAAGACTTAAGAATTTCTTTTACGATATGTTCGTAGAATTCGGACCGAAAATAGCGCTCATAGAGTTAATGCCATTCATGGAAATATATTACCGATCGGTTACCAATTCGTTTCGGAAAGAATTCAATTTCTTTATCAAAACTATGACCGACTCGTATAGAAATCACTTAAAAGATTACGACAAGAATGTTATCCGCGATTTTTGCGATGCCTTAATATTAGCCAAAAACGAAGCCTTAGCCGTGGATAAGGAATGGGCGCCGTATCTCAAAGACCACAATCTCGGAATGTCTATCTTTGACTTATTTTTAGGTTAGATATCAAACATAATATAGATTATAATCTAAATTCTCGGCACACAAATAGCCGGAATTAATTCCTCGCAAGCAGTGCTAATGTGGGCCATACTAGTGATGGCTAACGATCCGGAAATGCAGAGTCGATTGCGAGCGGAGATCGAGTCCGAGATCGGCGACCGAATGCCTGTACAGAAAGACCGCAATCGTTGCCATTATGTGAACGCGTTTATCTGTGAGACACTCAGATTTCGAACAGTTGGTCCGTTCGGCTTCTTTCACAAGACTATGGTCGACACCGAAATCGGTATGTATTTTATAACGAAATCGAGAAAATTCAATAATTGCTTAACAATTAAACGGAAAGATGAGCTAAAAATACCAAAAGACACGGTTGTGTTCGCACACCTGGACTGCATGCAAACCGATGACCAGTGGTGGACGAACGGCCACCGATTCGATCCCAACCGATTCCTCGAGTCCGACGGTCAGTTCATTTCGAGTCGTCCGCCGGCGTTCGTGCCGTTCGGCACCGGTCGTCGAGTCTGTCCCGGAGAGAAGATGGTGTTCGCAAACCTGTTTCTGGTTTTAGTCAGATTTCTTCAGCTGACCAGCGATTACGACATATGTTTGGCGGACGGCGTCGGAAGTGCTGACTTCGAGCCGGTCTCGTATTGCTCTGATCTGTTTCAGGCGAGACGTTATAAAATTCTACTTCAAGAGAGGCACAAATAAATTATAAACGAAATGAATTTTAAAACATTAGTACAAATTATAAGTAATTTTTATTAATTTAACAGAAAAAATGAACCCTTTAATGCGCGCTTATTTAAACAACTCATAATAGATATGAATTATGGTTTACAATCAAAATTTTACTTTTTATGAGATGCATTTTTTTTATAAAAAGTGTTATTTATATTTTTAAAAAAAAGTTGTGGTGCGCACACGACTTGTGGACTATTCGCGCGAACATCGCTTTGGAGGGCACGCGTTGTGATGCGAGCCATACGTGCAGAGGAGTGGAGTGCTTGAGAGAATTGGGTGCCGATTGAGGGCAACATTGAGCTCGAAAGTGGACATCGATCGACGCATCGACTGCCGTCGTTTGGTTCGTTGTTCTCGCGTTGACTGCCCTGTAAGTCATCGCTGCCTACGGCTTATATGTGGCCGCAATCGAGGTCCACTACGCCTCCATCCTCTGGCCATGTCTTCGGCGTTCGCGATTCACGTTTCATGATTGGACAATTCTGTAGTTCATTATTTACTTTTTGCTAATATAATTTTATTATACATAATATATTAAATAAAATAAACAATTTATAATGTTTCGTCATTTAACATCTATTAATTATAACTATATTTGTTTTTTTTAATTAAAAAGATTAATGAAATTAATTTATATATATATTAAATAAAATCTAATCAGAAATATTTAAAATCTTCAGAACTCGCCAAAATATGATTGAAAATATTAATTTATGAAAACTTTGTTTAAAAATTAATTTATTGTTTGTATGTGATATTGCGAAGTATTTTTTAAAAAAATCTAGTCATCCTAGTTGTGGATCTTTATATATTAACTCTTTAAAATGCATATACTTTATACAATTATAATTAAAATGATGTCATTTCTATAAACAGATTGTATAGTTTAATATCGCTCATAAATTTAATCAATTATAATGGCCTGTCGTTTAATTAAATATAACTCTTTTATCTGCGGTTTAAGTGATAAATTCGATAATAATAATAATAATAATAATGTCGAAATCACTGCCTTATTGTGGAACAATCTTACACTCTATGGGAGAAAATATATTATCAGAAAATCTTTGCCTATTCTTCAACAACTTAAAGGTATTTTGAATAATATTTCTAATTTATATGTTATTATTATTAATAATAATTTCACTTATTTTAATATTTAATACACTATTTAAATATTTGAAATATTAGTTATTTTATATAATTCTAAACTAATTTTATTTCAGGTCAAATAAAGTTTGGCCAAATGACAGCCATAATGGGTGCGAGCGGTAGCGGAAAGTCTAGTTTTCTTCGATCTATTAATGGAGTGAATAGAACTGATTTGAGTGATGACACCCATATTTACATAAACAAAGACAAATTACTCTATCCTTGTTTTATAGTGCAGGACATGAAAGAGCATTTGCTCATGAATTTAACAGTTAAAGAGTCTCTAATGTACGCATCATTTTTAAAAAATAGCGCGATTTCGAAGAAAAACTTTATAGATATGAATAACGATTGGCATAAAGTTAACATCGAAAAAATAGTTAACGATATGTCACTCACTGACTGTTTGGATAATCCAGTGAAGCGATGCAGTGGTGGCGAACAGAAGCGATTGGTTGTGGCGATGGAGTTGTTGTCCGCAATCAAACCAAATCTGTTATGCATTGACGAGCCCACCACTGGTCTCGACAGTTATGCCGCCGAACAGGTATTGATCTGGAAATTTATAAGGCATTTGTAATTTAATTTGAAATTTGTTTCGCAGATTACAGACTGTCTTCGGACGATCGCCCGAAAGCACTCGATCTCAGTGGTGACGAGCATTCATCAGCCAAACTGTGACATAATAGCTATGTTCGACCAGATCTACGTGTTGGCCAAAGGCGGTCAATGCGTATATAGTGGTCCACCGAATCAGCTTAAAGATCACTTGAAAGCGTGTGGCATACAGTGTCTCAGTCATCAAACTCCTATTGAAGTGCTAATCAAAAACTCTTCGTATAATAATTGTGATGATCAGAGAATAGTATGATTTGTTTTGTATGCTTAATATTATTAAAAATAAATAATTTAATGCGAATAATCATTTCAAAGTTAAATACTAGAACCTCGACAGTTATGGTGAAGAAATTAGTGGAGGAAACAAATAAGAGACTGCATTATATAGACAATTATATCTCAATTAATAAATCTAATTATACGCAACAATTTTCACGCCCGACTTCATCATGCAATTTCACTAACTTTTGGTATTTAACGCGTCGTATGGCATTATTTTCCTATAGTAAAGACTGGATCATTAATACCATATATTTATCTTATATGGTGTTTTGCGTAGTCGTATTAGCTATTACTATGCCGAGCGATATCGGCAGAGACGCCAACTGTGCCGAAACTGTCAATTATGGAAATATGTCGAAAGCGATTGGCGATAAATATATCTATAATTCAAACACCCATTACGTCGAGCCTCTATGGAAGCTAAACACGAAATCATTATACATGTTTGTTACGATTTGCAATCTTCCAATCATGACTCTAACTGTGCTCAAATGGACAGCCGATGTTCAAGTAAATGATTTCATCATTTTATATTTATGAGACGCACACAATTTATAAAGAGATTTAATTTAATTTTAAAAAATTGTTAAAACAATAATTTATTTTTGCTCAGATCTTTCTGAACGAACACCGAAACGGGTGGCACTCAATCGGCGCCTTCTATTTGGCCAAAACATTAGTGGAGACACCGATCGCTCTGTTCGTGCCCTATCTTTTCGTTTGGTTCTGGTATTACTACTCGTCGCAGATCGACATGAATAGCTGGTATGACATTCCGGACCGCTTTCTTCTCACCGCACTATTCTTATCGCTCGGGTCGTTAGCGAGTCAGTCATTAGCGATGTTCGCGTCGTTCGTCTACTATCGCCAACCAAACCGAGCCCTGCAGTCGATTGTCGTCATGTTTATACTGATGTTTATGTTTAATGATTACAATATACCGCTAACCGTGCAAACGATCGCAATCAAAATATTGTCCCGTATTTGCATTTATAACATCACGTTTCGAACGCTAATTAATATAATTTTCGGTCGAAATCGATGCCACCCAACAGTCTCGTGGACAACAGTGATATACGACGTGAGCGACAGTGAACTGTGGCCTAACTTTTGCTGGCTTTTGGTTCACATTATTGTTTGGCGAATATTGGCATTCATTGTTCTCACTTTGAAAGTTAATTATTATTGTTATAAAAAAATTAAATTTTAATATTTTTAACAAATATATTCAAAAAAATTAAACATTTTTAAAACTATTTATTTATTTGTGAACGCATTTCTCATAAGCATAATGTTTCACTACTGTGTACATTGCATTCAACTAAATCTAAATTTACATTATTAGGAATCTTGAAATTTAAGTTAAAGTTAAATTTAAACATAAACATCTTAATAATTAGATAAAGATTCTCATTTCAGGCAATAAAAAATTTGCATAAAAATAAGAAATCTCAGGAAAACAATTTTTAGCCTTAATTTAGTTCCACTATCACTAATGAACTTTTAAAATCATGAAAAGTTTTAGAATGATTGAAATATTTAATTGAATTTATATAATTTTTTAGAAATGTTTACATCAATTATTTATTTTTATTAAAATTTATTTATTTATTTATTTATCAAATATTTATTTATTTAAAAATAGGTAAAATAGAAAACAAAAACACCATCGAAATGGTTTTCAAGCAAAATTGAATATATCTATTTCGTGCTGCAAACAGCGATAATATAATTCACTCAAACGAGCCTCTTCTTCGGCCGAAACTCTGGCGCCGATCGAGTCCGCCAGCAATTTCATTCCGTTCACGTGCGCCGAATAATCTTTGCCGTAAAGAAAATCAAAGCAAGGATTGGGCTTGAATTTCGGGTGTCGTCTCATAGCGTTGGACGCCTCGACCAGTATCCAAATAGTGGCCAAATTAAATATGACAAACTCGTCCATTGTCTTGCACGACATCATATTCTCGTTGTAATCAAACGTACTCTTCTTAATCGGTTTGGCCAGAATTTTCTCATCAATTTTGCCGAAACGTCTCTCGTAGTCGGCGTTGAGCTCGTCGATCATCGGTCTAATATGGGCTCTCAATTGTCCGTAAAAGGTTTTCTCCTCGACTGTGTTCGCGCTTTTCAGTCCGGCGTCGCACATGTCGATGAAACACTCGTTCACGTGAGTGGCGTCTCTCCAGTACAGCGCGACGCCCTTCTCGGCGTTCTGCGCCTCTCCGGTCACGTATATTCCGATCACATTCGGGTGTTTCATCAAATTGTTCAAATACTTGCCCGAAGAGTTTATCAATTTATCGCTGAACTTTGAAGAAGCCATCTATGAATTAAGATTTAATTTGATTTAGTAATGCAATATAAATATAATTTTTTTATAGCTATGAATAGAAGCGGATATAAAGAGGTATAAATTCACAATTTATTTAATTAATAGACCCATTAGAGCCTATCATTGAACCTATAAGTTAGGTTCATCTAAAAACTTACCTTTTTTTTAAAAGTGATTTGTCAAACGTTGTCAAACGAAGAAAACTTTCAAATTAAAAAACTGTTATAAAAATCTAAGTTTTAAATAAGCTTGTTTTACAAGCTTTAATTAATGTCCCATCAGAACATTTACAAATTTATAATTTAATACTTCTTAATTTAATATATATGTTATTAATTTATTAATTAAAGTCTAAGGAATTTTTTGCTGATTTCGTTTTGCAAAAGCAAGCTCAAGGATTTGATATGACTGTCTGTATTACTCTTCCCAACATTAATAAAATGACACTAACTTTAAATTAGTACTCATTTTATTTGATTAATCTGACACAAAAATGATTATTTTTAATTTTACAGTCAGATATAAATAATTTCACACAGTTTTTTCATAAATATTCAGTATAAATATTTCTATCATTTTAGTTATGATAAACAAAATGTGAAATTAATGGGTCAATAGATCTAATAATTCGAGTGAAATTTGTGAAATTAGACAGGTTTAGTGGCCTAAAATGTGTTAACAGTAGTCTAATGAATAATAAACTAAGTAATGAGTAATATTGTAGAGCAAATTATAATTTAGAGTTTAAATCATAATATATTTTTAATCATAATTTATTATTATGTAGCAAATCAGCTAAATATAATAGTCATTCTCGTTTATTTATTAATTATAAGTATTTATTAATATTAATAATTTAAAACATTAAATATTTATTTTTAATTAATATTTATTTTTACTTCTGCAAAATATTAAATTTTTCGGAAGTCCGATAAAAAAACACATTTGCAAAGCAAAACTTATTAACATTGACACCAAATTTTTAATTAATTAAAATACTTTACTTTTACAAATTAATCAAAAAAAAAGAAGCAATTTTATAAAACTATTGAAAATAAAAATAGTTCATTCATTTAAAATTGCATTATTATTATTATTATTAATGATAACCAATGATTATCGTAACTCGAGCTGAAAATCTGATACAATAAAAGAGTCCGCGTTTGTCAGAATTAATTCAATAATATAAAATTTTTAACTTATACCACTCGATTTGATAAAATAAATAAAATAAGTTAAATTAAGACTTATATTATGTATTAATTTTATTTTTTTCAAAACATTCCTAATTTCTGTTTTTTAAATTTATTAAATAACAATTTAAACTATAGATAACAATTTATAAATTCATTAAAACCTTGTTTTAATGAGAAATCAATATTATGAGCAGATTTTTTCAAACCAAATGTTTTCAATATAACGATAAAATACTGTATTAATTAATTTTTAATTTGTTTTTAATATTAACGAAACTAAGTTAATGTTTATTAACTTTTATGTTCGCGTCATTTATGAACGTTAAGAAATATCAATATTATCAACAAATCTGACGTCAATATTGCAAAACAAGTTTTGTTTACAAACATTTTAGGTTTTGGTTTGACCGACGGTTAAACTCAAACACAATGTTAATCGCGAGTTGAGTGCGAACGCAACGCATGGCAGACAGCGCTTACTCTGATTGCATCGATTTCGGCCAACAAGTGAGTCGTTTTCTAACGTAACGCTCGACTCAAGTGATTGTTTTGTCCGTTAAACAGAGCGCAACCATATTTGGCGGCAAACAAGTTATGGTTAATTGCGATACCGGTGTGAGCGTAGTGGACAAACACAAGCGCGGCGTGACTTTCGCCGATAACATATTGGCCCCTAATGTGGACAGAAATGGTGGCAAAAATTTCGGCGATGAGGGCCTGAATCGCGACCGCATTTGCGCGGACTTACAGCTGCGACTGCTTTGCTGGCGAAATATATTGCTGGCGCTGCGGAGCGTTCACGACAAGTGGCGATCGGTTGGCCGTCTCTGCGGGTGCGGCGCGAACGCCAACCGCTTTGTTCGCCGAACTGATGCCCAGTTTCGGCGACTCATCGATAAGTACGAGCGGCTGAGAGATGGCCGCGATTTGGGTGGCATTACTGGCGAAACAGTTACCGCAGTTAAACATACTTTACTTCCAAAAACAGCCACAGATCGACGTGTTGTCGCTAAAAGGCGGCGAAAAAGTGGAAATAAAAGGCGCGCCGACGCGACCAAAACGCATGTCTGTTGGTTCGAGGGCTGTAACGCTGGCTTTCAAAAGCGCTCCAATCTGTTGGCCCACATCGCCAAACACACGGGCGAGAAGGCGTTCGTCTGCGGCTGGACTGGTATTCATTGCTATTTAATTTAATAATAATATTTTATGCAATTATTATTTTTTGCAATCATTACTTTAAGGCTGCGGCAAAGAGTTTCCATACAAGCGATCGCTGGACCGGCACGTGGAAGCGATTCACCTGAAGACAGCCAGATATCGGTGCCAATGGCCGGCCTGCGGCCAGTCGTTCATCACTCGAAGCCAACTGGACTGTCACACGACCGCCACCCATACCGGCGAAAAGTGGTATAAATGCGATGAAGACGGCTGTCTCTTCTCCACCAATTATGTAAAGCACATGAAAGACCATAAGGCCAGACACGATCCGAACTATATCGCCGAACGGCAGAACAGTGTCCGCCAGTTGTCGCTGGAAAGCGGCGCAACGCTCGACGAGGATCTCGTCAACAAGAAAACCGGTAATTGCGAAGCTATTCTAAATTATCGGCTCATATTTTGCGATCTCGTCGTTAAGGACGGCCTCTTATCCGTCGCCGTCGGCCGAAAAACAATCGCTGTTCGTGGCCGAACTGCGACTTCGCGTACGACTTGCCGAACGAGCTGAAGCGGCACATGCGTCGGCACACCGGCGAGACTCCGTTCGCCTGCGAGTGGCCCGGATGTGACAAACGCTTCGGCTATAAGCACGCGCTCAAGATTCACGTCGAAATGGTTCACCTCATGCTCAAGAAGTATCGCTGCAATTGGCCCGCCTGTGAGGCGGCGTTCGTCTCGCAGATACAGCTCGACGTGCGAGTATTCGTTTGGTTAGAAATGGAAAATTTTAATGAATTATGTTTTTCTTTCTAACTTAATAGGTGCACAATCGAGACGTTCATATCGGCGTTAAGAAGTTTAAGTGCGATTGGCCGGGATGTGAATGGATAGGTGTTAATCGCGTTTGAAAATCAATATTCAGCATATTTTTTTATCTAATAGACTGTGTTAACCCATAGGCACAAATCACGCGCGAGAGATGCGATTTCACAAACTGCGCCGACACGAGGGCATCAAAATCGTGCGGAAGAGCGAAGTGCTGCGTAAAGAGCGCCTCAAACGGGAGCGACTCAGCGAGAAGAGGCACGACAGGCAAGCCTGCGGTTATCCGCAGTGTGGCACGAGGTCCGCGTACAAATCGATGCTCGAGATGCACAACAGAGCTCATCGATGGCCGACCGACGGCAGCGCTAGTGGAGACACTTTCTGTGCGAATGGAATCGCTTACGCCGATGAGGAGGTGTGAAGACATTTTTTATGATAATATTTTGTTATTTCTGTTTGACTTCAAACACTTGGAAATATTGGTGTGCAATAAATTTGCAAATTATGCTTCGTTAGAAAATACATCGTTGAATATAGATTTTTATTAATTGTTATAGATTTTGTTGTTTAATTATTATTGGAATTATATTTAAATGATATTTCTATTATGATTCTATAATGAGTTTTCTATTATTTTAAAATTGAAAATTAAATAATATAATTTAATTTACATGTATTACATGTAATTTACATGTTGATTAATAATTTTTGAAAGTTTTATTTTACTCTTAATTCATACTTTTTTTATATGAAATTTAGATTTTCTATTAAATTTGTTATTTATTTTTGCAATATTTTGTTTAAAATACAAGTTTAAATTTTTATTCAATGTTTTTTTATAATTAAATTTTCATGTTTAAATGTTTGGCATTTTGATGTTTAGAAAAATTGTTTAATAAATTTACTAAACATTTAGGTTTTAAAGCTTACTAATCATATTTATTTCATTTAATAATACACTATAATTTTATTGTATTGCATTCTTTAATATTTAGAGACTATAATTAACATTTATATATTTAAAATATCTGTAATAAATCTTTTTTTCTAGTGATTTTAACATTAATATAGAACAGGTAAAAATAATTAACTAAAATAATAACTTATATCAAACTGAGCCAAATATTAAGAAAAATACTTTTAAGACAATTTCATGACATCGATTTCTGATTGTAATGCCTTCAAATAAATATTGGTTAAGCGTTGCTCGTCATCCGCGCTAATTCTGTCTCCATGAGAATCAACCAATGATTTGATTTCGGCAATAATTGGTGAAAAATCTTTTCCATACATAAAGTCAAAGCAGGGATTGGGTCTGAATTTCGGATGTCGTTTCATTCGGGACGAGACATCATCGAAGAGCCATAACATAGCCAACAAATACATCAAAATTTCCTCAACTGTTCGAAACGATTCGAGATGTCGATAATAATTAAGCGTACTCTTTGCCAGCGGTCGCGCGCGAAACTCGTCGCTTATTTTGCCGAACGAGTGCTCATAATCGTTGTTAATCTGATCAAAAGCTGATTTCATAATTGGTGTATACGTTTCGAAGAACGCTTTCTCCTCCGAAGTTTGTGCCGTATTGCGGGCCAACTTAAACAGGTTGACAATGTTGTCGAGAAGAGGCCCGATTTCTTTCCAATATAAGGCCATACCGCGATCGTCGTGCTGCGCCTCTCCAGTTATAAATAAATTTACTGCTAATTGGTCTTTCATGAAAAGATTTGAATAGTGGTGCGACGAGTTTATTAGTTTATCGCTAAACTTTAATTTAGACATCTTTCAATTCAAATAAATAAATCTTAATTCAAAATATTTTAAGTTAATACCGAATATGAGCGAAAGTGATATAAATTTTGTTAACGTAACTTAATTTTATTTTTTTTGTGTAAATTTATATTCACTATTAAGTGTAAATTAATAATTTTGTTTTAAATTTTTAATTAAATACGTAAGCATTTACTTTGCTTACGCGCGTTGCATTTGTAATGCGTTGATATTGATCTATTTTAAACAATTTATTTTATTGTAAAATCCATAAATAAGTGTAATGACATCTATTACTAAAATCAGATAATTACCATTTACGTAATTTTCAGTAATTAAATAATGATATTATTTAAATTTAAAATTATAAATAAAATACAAAGCTATATCTTTTAAGGAAAATTTACTAGTATTTTTTAAATGTCCTTTTTATTGCGTTACAATATATATATATATATATATATAGATTTTATGAGTTATTAAATTAATACTAAATAATATTAGTATAGGTATATATTTATTAATAAATAAAGTTAGTAATAAATATAGTTTAATGTTAAAAGAAGTTAATGTTCATATAAAAACCCTGCAATAAAAATTGCTGTAAACAATAAAATCAAACATTTAAACATAGCTAGAATAAACTAAAAATTGGAAATAATATTTAATTTAATGTTATCTTATATTAAACAAAGTACCCTAAAAACACGAGGATAACCCGCACCTATGTATAAAGCGCACAGCAACACCTTTTACAAATTTCACTATTTTTCTTTGGATAACCCGCGGAGTATCGTGTTTTAGGGTACTTTGAAGTAGAGTTTATGTATCATCAAACATAGTCCGTTTAATTAAAATTAATAAATGTTTTAATAGTATCAATTTAATTAAAATAAATTTAATAATTGTGCTTAACGTAATTTTTATTGTTAAAATAAAGAATTAATTACTTGTATTGCATTTGCATTCTCTTCTATAGCTATTTGTATTGTTTTCCATTAAAACAATACTGTATGTTATGCCCAAACCTATTATCTAAAACAATGTAAACATAGAAAAATTAAATAGTCAAACATAAACTTCAAAAATGTTAATAGTTAATCAATTACAGTTAAAACCATAGTTTTTCCGATGCGAAAAAATCCGCTCGCAGTTATTGTCTGGATATGATTCTTGTCGATTATCGATAGTAACTAAAAATTAAGTGAGTCTCGTATAGCTTTACAAATTATTAATGATTTAAACTTTTTAATGTCAAAGCATAAGAGTTTAAACCTTTAAAATATAATTAAATACAAGATTATCATTTAAATACATAACATAAATAAATTGTAATGAGTAAACTATAAATTTATGAGATATGCTAATTAAATAATTTTTAAAAATAAACTTCTAATTCTTATATTAACTGAGAAAATGTTAACATAAATCACAGAAAATTTTCGTCAAAACTCTTACGCAAAACCAGTTATTAGGGGCAACATATACTGTATGTTTTGCTCATCAATATTAAATAGTAATTTGAATGCACTACCATTAAAATCTAATAATAACTATTACTCAGTCTAATAAATAAACTATAATAAACTTACTTTAGAAAATAGAAAATTTCCTTTAAACGCCGCCATATTATCAAAATATTTAACAGACTTTTCATTCTGTAATAAATCATCAATAAATTAATTCATAAAATTTTGTTTAAATAATACATATTTATTGAAAATATCATTTGTAAATAAATACCTGGTAATTAATTCTCATAACACAAATATACATAAGCATTAAACGTATGGCCGTCATGACCAGACCGGTGGCCATCGGAAACAGTTTATGTGGTTTATATTTGGCGAATAAATCTTTTATCGAATCGGTAAACTCGTACAAATCGAAAACAATTAAAAATTGAAACAAATAAAAAATATGAGAAATAAACTCGTAGGCGAGTATACCGCAGATCACCATCAATAGCGGCGACAATAAGGCACTAATTTCGTTGATAAACTCCTGGATTTGTGTGAATTTTTCACTGACCAGCTTAATATCATTCTGGTCGAGCCGACTCGCGCACACCATTTTCAAGTGCCGATTGAATAGTCTCTGGAGGGCCACCACATAGCTGGTCAGATACATGAGGTAGAAGTCGGTGGACGAGTCGAGAACCGTGATGTACGTCACGTAAATCACGAGCCAATACATGCGATTCGGGAACGCAAACGCGGCGCACAGCACGACGTTTGCGGCAAATATAAGACCGTAGAACGCATACGCCGCCACTCGAATCGCTTTGAGCTGTTTGTCGATCGGCGCTCGGCTTCCGCTCTGCGTGTCTGTGGTGAACTGTCTTAGTCTGGTCACTAATGCGAGCAATCGCTTGTGTCGGACACTGTAGAGCACGCACGAGACAATGGCCACCGCGAACCGCAGCGATATCTTCACCAGAAA